>JAOEHX010043682.1:0-43155 GCA_025448015.1 Bolborhynchus lineola | reverse complement strand
CAAACCAACCTGGGACTTTATAACCCAGAAAAGCCGGTGCCAGCTCCTCTGACCCGTTGCTGCTCCGACCCTTTCCAAATGACACTCCCTACTTTCGCTTCCTTGCAGGTAACTCATGTTATCTGACAGTGCTGTTGACCCACAACACATTTCCACACAAAGCACCGCTGAAACAAGCACGGTCCTTAAAAGCCTGCCCTTGAACACGCAGCCGTATGTTGAACCTGGCTTCACAGCTATTCAGCCTACAGCCTGCGCCAGCATGTCAAAACCAGAGCAGCCGAGAAACCTCTGGCACGGCATTCCCAAATCGTCAGCGAGCAGCGGAATGGTGTTTTTCATCTTTATGTTATGCTTGGTTACCTTCATTGTTATCTTGTCAGCGAGCAAGAAGAAATGTTTATAGGGTCTGAGCATGAGCAATAAACATCTTCTGTGCCTATCAAATGCCTCAGTGTTTGCTTTGGTGTTTAATTACAGGACTCACATAGGGCATTTATTGTTTGCATCTGCTGCCACTGTGAACAATGTCTACTCTCCTGATTGCCACACAAGGCACTTTGTTATGTGTATACCTGTCAGTGGCATATATTACCATCTCGCTGAGCAGATGTCACTCCTGCATGGGGATCCAGTGCTGCAGCATTCAGTGTTACTGAAACAGCCAGACACAAATGCTCAAGATACCCACGTCTCCCACTGTCTAATGAATGCTAGCTTTGCCAAAATGCTGAAACCAGAGGTTTTGGGGTCTTCTGAAAATGTTCTTCTATCACAGAACCAATTTTCATAGAACTCTTTAAAAGCTGGTGGTTTATACCGTGATGATCTCAAACACATGGCCAGAGGGCAAAATAAATTAACTAGAGTTCACAGTAATAAGAAAAATGCATCTGTAGCATCATTAGCCAACCTCATCCCACTTTGCTATTCCTTAAACCTTCAGTTTCAGTGAATGCAGAAGATTTTGATTTCAAGCATCACACACCATAGGACTTTTGAAGTTTTTCAGTCCTGGCATCCCCTTCTTAACTTTAGCCAGGTTAAAAGGATTATCATGTTTTGAGTAGTCACTTTTGGCTGTCTAAGGCCCTGTAACTATGCTAACACACTAATAAAGGCAGCTATCATTCTGCACACTCCCTACAAAGCAGACTCAAAACCTTGTTAGGTGGATCAGCTTCATCTTTTTCCTTCCATACTGGGACTGGAAGCAGTCCTTTTTATTCTTAATGGGTTTTTAAAGATAGCACTACACTGGGCACAGTATTAGCAAACGGCTCATGTTGCTCTTCAGGTCTAATAAGGCAAGCTGTGGCTGGGCTTTCAGCTAAAATAATACATTTGCTCACCCTTCCTCCTATTAACACGTGAACTTCAAACCTACAAAAAGCAGCAGACTCAAACCTCTGGAGACCAGAGGTGAGAGGATAATCTTGTCCTACAAAATGCCCCATCTGTGGTCTCCTTGTCTCCTGAAAAACAGGATGTGTATTTCACAAGAAGATCACTAACAAGATGGTCATCTCAATGTAGATCCTCATTAGGGCAACACAAGCGCATTTACCCAAGTACAACTAGTAGGTATCAACAAAAAATTCCATTGGGAGGATGCTTTGGAATTTTACAATGGGGCCATCACCCTGAATCCCACACTAACCAATTTAAGGGCATCTTAGTCTGCAGGGCAGCAGGGCCTGATTACCATGAGCAGAGGGTAGGTGGTTCCTACATGAGGGAAAACTGACTGATGGGCACCTAATAAATGGGCAGGCTGGTGATGAAGGTTTCTAGGTGCTGGAGTGCAAGATAACTCAGATGAGCTTTCTTACTGCCAGCACTGCCTCCAAGAATCAATACACAATCCTTTCTTTGGCTGCAATAAAACATGTAGAATTATGTAAAGCTTGCAGAGAAGATTATATTTTCAAAGCCATAAACCATGCTGTCTGCTCACAAATGACTGCGGAGGACAGAGCTCGTAAAGTGTCTTTTGATCATCTGAAGGCTCAAAGGAAAACAAAGAGTTTCAAAGGGAATGGTTGCCACTTGCAAGTCTGTCTAACCAACTGCATCTTCATTTCTCTAGAAGACTCACCAGACTGAATTATGTTGTCTTAAAATGTTCTGAAGGCATAATATAAGCTTAGCTGCTTGACTGAGCTATTCTATTCAGACATCTACCAGTATACTGAGAGACTGTAGAAAAGGCTTCGGGTCTGACAGTATCACGCTATCACCATAGAGATCCAAAGAGTTTCTCTAATGTGAAAGTTGACAAAAGGTGTCTCTTTTACTAAATGAGAACTGGAGAGACTAAGCATGAGACCATAACTGCTTTACTAAAACACCCTAAAATTCATCCAACTACGAGCAAAGTGCTATTTCAATTATTACCCTTTTTTAAGCTTTAGAAATGAAAAAAGCCCTGCAATCTCCACAACATGACCTGAGGAACTACGACGGCACAGTAGGCCACTGTGTCATCAAAAGAAAGCCTTAATCTGTGGCTTAAAACCCCTTGAGAACAGGCACTGGAACCTGAAGGGAAGTATTCTATCAGCTCACTTCTTTTAGCACCTAAGATTCCCCAATGTGAGAGAGCAAGAAATAAACCTCTGTATGTGCACACACTCCTCCAACAGCCCCTCCATATACAATCTACTGTGATTAATCAGAAGCTTAAAATTAACAAATTAAAGAGCTCCTTCAATTATGATGAGATGAAAGCAAACGGATTAGCTTTTTGGAAGCACCTCCAGGTCTCAAGAATTACCATCCATTATACTGACAGCGTTCTGTTTTGTTCTGGAGATTTGGGGGGAGGAAAGGAAAAAGAAAGCAAGTGGATGATCCCATCAGCCAGGTGGGTGTTAAACCATAGCAAAGTGGTGTTTCATACATTACCATAACAATCAAGTAATTGAAAACCAGCAACACAAACAGAGGATAATTACTTCTTTTTCACATCAACTAAGCCACTGCATCTTGTAGTGCATCTTCTGCTTTCTTCCCTTTTACTCCTGAAAGTATGGGCTGAACACCCTCTGGGTCCACATGGCTTGTGCCTGCCAAGTTTTCAACAGTGACTGCACCGAACTTAGCACACAGGAAAGATGCACAAAGAAGAGACCTGCCATGACGACCAAAGCCTCTTGCCACGTAAGGATTAAAACCAGTGGTGTTTAGCTTGCTAAAGCCACCAGCACAGGCAGCTGTCACCCACCAACCAGATGGGCAAACCTTGGGTACCACTATGTAACATCATCCCCCACAAATCCAGAAGTGCTCCACAAGCCGACACGACACAGTTTGCTTCACTCACAGATCCCTTCAGACATTTATCAGCTGAGTAACACACATCACCACCACATGCCATTTGAACAGGATAAGAGCACAAAAATCTCCTTATGACTAAAAGAGAGGATTTAGATAAGCAGAAAGTAATTACAGAACTGTTAGAAATGAGTCGCAAGAGTTGAGCATTCCCTCCCCTTCAGGAGAACAGTTACATTATCAAGTGTGATTTTCGCAGGCAGAGATCCTGGGTTCATTCTTTTCCTGAATTCCCTAGGATTACTAATAATATTCCAACTCCAACTGTGGGAAATTACACACACAAATCCTTCTTCCACTGGGACAGAAGGTCTGTAAGTAATAGGCAGCTGTTAGTACACTTATTTAAACAACCACATATTATGAAGTATTAAAAGAGCTGTGGCTTCTTTAAGCTCTTGATTTTGGTTTCCGTATTGCTCAGTGAATTCTCTTGCTCTTGCTCCTTCTATGCTTCTCTAAATAAGAGATGCATGTCAGAAATTCCACGCAAGAACAAGCCTCTAGGTCACCTACCTACAACAGCATGCATTTTGGTCTTCCTGTCTCTCTTTCGACAGAGCTGTGGCACTGCTTTCAACTGTCTTACTGCAAAGAACTCAACAAAGGTTATTCCGCACTGTCCTGAGGATTTACCTTCACTCAGCAGTAGCAAATGGACATTTCGACCACTGCAGTAATAGACGGCTCCAATTAGAAGTTAGGCATGATCACTCTCGCTAGCGCTCACATAACATTTGAGCCTGGTGGCTTCAGACCACTCATAGGGCATATACTGACACAGTGCAGCAGCCTCACTTGTCAACAGCTCTATAACCTATATATCCTAGGGGCAGATGTTGTCAAGATCCAACCAGAGGATCCCAACAAAGACAAGGATGCCAGCTGTCCATGACAGCATGGGTTTTGTCATCCTTACAAAATGCCAAAGACACAATTAAGCCTTGTGGTACATTAGACAGTGACACCAAGTACGTCTAGGGACACTAACACAGACAGTCCTGTTCTGCATAGCCTTGCTGAGGGTCAGGAGAGTGGCTCGAACTTTCAGAATTCTCTCTTACACCACAAAGGGTGCAATACTGAGGAGTTTCTGCTTCAAGTTCGGTTGGCCGGTCTGGTTTTAGTGGGCTAAACCGCACAGCACTCTGCCAGGCTTGTGTCCACTCCTGAATATTTTATCACTTTAGTGCTCACATGAAATGAAAGGGATGCACGGAATGATCACTGCAGTACTCTCTTTGCATTATTTACAACCTTGGAGGCTGCAGCACTTCAGTATAATATTGCCAACATTAAAAAAAGCAGAATTTCCCCTTAAGCCAGGGTTTTGGTTTCACAGACTGCAGTTCGACATGACTGAGAAAGGTCTGTGAACCTCCCTCACATGTCTCACCCCTCACTCCGTCTTTCTAAATGCTGGTGCTCCGATGACTCTGAACAGGTAAAATCCTGCAGCATTAGGCAGAACAGGCATTAGTAAATCACTGTACCTTTAGGGAAGAATACATGTCCTTGTTTCACCATCGTGCAGTTACTCCCACCCCACCCTTCCTCTTGCCTTGTTAAAGTCCTCTGAAGTTGCCCTCATTTCCTTCCATGTCTTGTTCAAAAGCTGAATGCAGATACAGAAGAACTCCTCGAACGATCTGTCATGGGTGAAGAACATGGGATGGAAATCGTTGCAGGTCTCACTGGCTAGAAACAGAAAAACAAGGGCGGTGGAATAAAACATGTACAGGCAGGAGCTTCAAAAATGAACGTAAACCAGCCACAACAGAAAACACAGTCAGTGAGAGGAATCCCAGCTCTGATAGCAAAGGATGTCAAAACATCCCAAAAAGCAAACCAGCCTTGGTCTACAGTCTTAAAGATGATGAAACGCAGTATTGAGCCTGTCTGCAGGAGACCAACAGCAAGAATGGAAGGAAGAAACTGCCTATTTGCCTGAATATTCTGTCAATGGGTGTTTTGTTTGTGCCATGTTTTGCTGTTCTGGTTGGGACAGAGAGACATGGGGAAGAAGCACAAAGCTCCTCATCAAAATCATAGCTCTCATTCCACTGCTAGCAGCAAGTACCGCATTGCCTGCTGAGAACCAAACCCTAAACCCCATCAGTCACAAACCAATATTAGATCTATGTACATACTGCAGTGTGAAGCTCTGCTGACACTGCAGATGATCAACCATATTATACATGGATATACCACAGGGGTAACCAGAGAAATTTAGACAAATGGATAGACAAGAATGTAACTGATTTTATTTGTTCTTCGAAAGTAACTGGAAACAAAAGAAATGGATTTTCCATCATCTGCCCCGCATCCGAGAGAGAAGGACACCCCTTTCCCCCTGAAAACTCCCAATAAACCCAAACTACCCTTTTTAAATCTAATGTTGGCTTTAAGGAAGGAAAAACGGAAGATGACTACAATGATGATCCCCAAAAGGCAAAGTACGGTTTGGCGAGACTGCTGTAAACCTCCTTGAGCCAGGAATGGATTTTCCAAAGCTGAGGGCTGAAGCAGTGCGCATCGCAGCAATCTGGAAGAGAACGGGCTTCAGCCAAGGGCTGAAAAGGATCCTTCAGCCCAGCCATGATGTGCAGGGCCACCTCAGTAGGGTGCACGTTTACGCTCTTAAAAACCTGACAATAAAAGGCAAGTTGACCAAGCCTTTGCTCATATACCCAGCCCTTAAATCTCTTCAGCTTTCACCCCTGCATGAGTGCTCCTCTGGACTTTTCCAGCAGTCGCTCATGTGCCTATAGAGCAGCATCTTCCCTTCAGAACCAAACAGCCACTGCTTAGGCAAGCTTCCTCCTCTTCAAGAACAGTGGAATTATTGAGCATTGGGATAAATCATTCTTTTCCTGAGCCTGGATCACTGCCTTGACATCTCTTTTCTCTCAGTGGAACTGGAGAATTGAGACTCTTCGCAGGAGAATGTGAACTGCTCAGGCAGGCTAACTCCATCAGCTGCAGACACTTGGTCTTGGTACCTCCTGTAGCCACAAAACTGCCCTTTCAGTGTGTTTAGTTATCTCTGGTCACCAGTAGCTCTGTCACAGGAACATGAGTTGTGTTCAGAATCACCTGACCCCTCAAAGAATAAAGGTTTCTGCTCCTTCACAACATGCAGCATTCCAATTATAGAGCAAAACTTGAAGCTTAATTGTAAATTTGAAGCTTACTTTTAACATCACGTTTACTAAGACCTAATCAGTTCCCCAGCTACGTAGTGAGGATGAGCGTTAATTTTGGAACCCAGGTTTAATTCTAATCAAGTAAACTCCATTTACTTCAAAAGGTGTGCAGTAAAGGAGGAATTACTCAAAGCAAAGACCTATATTTATGAGGCACATCTCAATCCCTTAAAAGAATAAAATGTCCCAGGCATGATTTTCAGGGCACCCTCAGCTCCCGTCAATTCCACTGGAGCTGTAAGGGCTCAGCACTTCCAATAATCAAACCTTCAGCCTGTAATAATGGCAGAGAGACAACAGAACAGATTCTCAGAGGGCATTTGTCTTTAAGTCATGAAATACTACAATAATGAGAAGAAATAAAATAACACCAAGCATAAGAATGCAGCCAGTACCTTCGCTGTATAAATCACAGCACGTGACAAGGCAATAACCCTCGACACACACTGGCCTTTCTCATCCTCCTCAGAGCCTGAGCTTCTCACTGCTCCTGCTCATAAAAACCAATACATCAAAATTAATGGCAAGGCTGGGGATTCTCAGAAACCTGATCATCAGTTCTAACTCATGCTCCTTATGATAATCAGTCCTGAACTGTATCGATTACACCGACTCTTCTGCATGCAGAATCAGAGGTGCCACTGACTCCCCCCCCTTTTAGTTTTTTTGTAGGTAGGTAACATACTGTGTTTTATGGCTTTTCAGTCTGAAAATGAAAGCATAAAAATCACTGTTACTGATATAATGAAGCAAGTTAGGCCTGTTAGAAAGTGGGATCAATGTCTTATAGCAAAAACAAATCCAAAGAAAAATTCAAGACCAAGTGATAAACAGCTTCCTCAAAATTCCCACCGGTATCCAGCAGTAAAGAAAACCCCACATCTTCTACTTCAAAGATATCATCTTGTATGTCTCAAAAATTCAATCCAAAACAATACAATAATCCCAAGTATCAAAACCCCAAATGAAGCGCATGGGTGGAGTTTACATTATAGCAAACCTACAGGCTGCCGTTCAGGTCACACCTGTGGTTCGTGTTTAAATATCTAATAAAAGACAATCCCTGTCCCAGTATTTTTTCCTCCTTAAGACAGGCGACGTGAGGATGAAGGAAAAGGCAATACTGTGTTACTCGTGGTTTCCAGACCAGAGTACAACCAAGCCACAATCTGTGGCCTTTGCCTACTCTCTCCAGCCCTAAGTCAGCATCTGCAGTGTCAGAGCACTGCCTGTCTCTGCAGAGAGGGCACATTTAGAGCTGTTCAGTTTTACTAATTACAGTCTTGGATTTATTCTTTCACTAACTTGCAATCTGAGTAGCTCTACACTGAAACCGGGGCCAGCACTACAATTATTTGTAGACCTGTGTAAGAACTGCATGCAAAATTCCTGCCCTTAAACGCAGCACTCTCCAGCCTTCAGTTTCACAAGCAGGGACTGACCATGTTTATAACCACACAAGAACACCTACTGAGCTGCAGCGCAGAGACACAAATCATCATGATTATTTAATAACATCATCAAGTTTTCATTACACCTCTGCGAGATCACCTGTGGAAGGCAAGGCACAGATGCCTGGCCTGCATACATCAGGTGAGGATCTGGCTGAGTTTCCTTTCTCAGCACAGCTCTCGGAGCTGTAGATCAATGTGTCACCTCTCAGGATTCGAGCTTTTGGCTGATCTATAGCTGGGACTTTGAGGGAAAAGCTTAGGTCATTTCTCAACATAAACTGCATTGGCTGAAAAAAGAGCTAATTTCAACCCTCGAGTTGATGTGGCTCCTTCAGAGTCTATTTTCAGGGTCTGCCCAACCACTTTCCACTTGGAAAGAGAAAAATAATAACAAAAAGAATGCAATTCTTTTCTCTTAGATTTTTTTTTGTGCAATACTTGGAAGTTACACAGAGATAACCTCCCCACAAAACTACACCAACAGAGACACAGAAATGCACCTCTCTAGGCAAGGTATTGCCCTTGATTTAAAGAAACCTCTCTTTTCTCCCTGACTGCCAAGCTGCTGTGCTGACACTAGATGCTCATCCCCCACCACATCTTTAAAACAACGTATGGGTGCTCTGACCGCCCTTGTGAAGTTCTCGAATTCAGGAAATGAAAAAGGCTGCACTGGTGTGAAAGCAGACTAAGAAATGGCCGTGTGTGTCATGAAGAGGAAGGTTCGAACTGAAGAACCGCTCAAGCCAGCATGCTCAAAATCCAACGATGCTGCTATAATAGGAGTCATGAGGTGACTTAAGCAGTCATTTCTTCTGTACATTTAAGGCTTGGACCCATCTCACTGGGAATGCCTATGAAACACAATCTACTAATCACAAATGAGCCATCTCTTTCATGGATGCCAGCCACGTACAACTGGTCTACAGAATGCAACTACAATAGACTTGATTAAGCAGATAATAAATAAAAGTTATATTGTTGCTGTGCAGTCTCAGATATCTCAAAAGTAAGCAGAGAGCTTAAATCAATCAAATTATTTAGTAAGCTGCATAAATACAGTCACCCGGTGTTAATGCTGTCACACATAAAGGGACAGACCTGCAGTGAGGAGTTAAGCCTCTGTGCTGGAGATGGTATTAACAGATCCTGAAATTCATCAAGAAAAGCACTCTGGACTTGCATCAGCATCACTGGGCGATGAGGGAAGCAGCGACACAGAGCCCTGGGGAACTGGTTTACCCAGTACGATGGACAGAGGGGTCTGAAAGCACCTCCCTGTCTGAAAGGTCCCTGGGATCCAGGCAACCCAATCTGCAGAGCTCTGTGTTTGCTGTTACTGAGCTGCTGCTTAATTCTGGGTGAGTCATTTATCCCCTCTGTCGTCTTCCCCAATTTCACAGAAGGAAGATGATATTTGATCAGAGAGGAGGCGGATGGAAAGATCCATTGCACTTTCTGGAGCAGCAAGATCCACAAAAGAAGGGTGCAATACGCACCTTGGAAATACCATCTCCATTTGGCACAGCCTCCTCTGGGCGTATTATCTGCCAACAACAGAAGGCAACCAAAGAGCAACTAATTCTCACAAGCTCTCAGGAGAAGCAGCACTGGAATTTCTGTTTCTCCCTAAAGATGCAGTACAGCAAAAATAACTCCTGCCATGACCACTTCTACACACACAATCCAAAATTCTCTGAGTAACAGAGTACATAAGAAAAAGCACACCTAATACTGCAGAAACACAGCGACTGCTGAGTTCTCTCTGCCACCGATCCCTGTAGTCTGCTGGCAATAACACCAGAAAAAACCTCTGGCTAGTTTTCTGGCACATGATAGGGAAAGAGTGTGATTTAAGGCAAGGAAGGTCACTAGCAATGGCAGTGCAGTAATGAAATAGTAACACTGCTGCTAGATGCATAATTTGCTTTCCTAAGGAACAGTACTGCTCGGAAGGCTCAACTGGTATTACAACAAAAGCCCCTTGTCCTTTTCACGCTGACTGTGAGAAGGATACAAGCAATGAAGCTTCAAGACATGGCAAAATAATGCAAACTCACATGCATTTCTTAAATTCCCAATCTAGGTGAACTACGGGAGGGGTTTTGCTCTCAAACAAGGGGGTAAGGAAGCGCACTGCACCACTGAGCTGCACAAGATGCACCACACAAGGGCCTGCAGGGACAGCCAAGGGGAATGGCTTTAACTGCCCAAGGGGAGACTGAGCTGAGCTCTTGGGCAGAAGCTCTTCCCTGGGAGGGTGCTGAGGCGCTGGCAGAGGGTGCCCAGAGGAGCTGTGGCTGCCCCATCCCTGCAGTGTTCAGGGCCAGGTTGGACACAGGGGCTTGGAGCACCCTGCTCCAGTGGAAGGTGTTCCTGCCCGTGGCAGGGGTTGGAACTGGGGGAGCTTTGAGGTCCCTTCCAACCCAAACCCTTTGATGTTCAACACTTCCCTGGGGGTGTGGGCACACATTTGTGTCTCAGAAAATGTCACACCAGACAGGGATATCAGCATCGAATCCAAATCCAAAATTTCTGTGCCAAAGCAGTGTGCACAATTACTAGGAAAGCACGTAATTACTCTTCATGTAAAGCAGGAGAAAAATCCCTCGTCCTTTAACATGGGATGCAGCACTTTCAGAGCACCAAAAGCATCCAACAATACATGGCTACAAGAGACCTTCACAAACTTACCTTATGTGGTCACATATTTAGTTGGAATAGAAACACCATGAAATTGCTAACCATGCAGCAAAACTGACTCAAACTCTTCATAAAGACATAAGGCAGGAGCATTTCTCTGAACTGATGAGACTTCTCATTAGAGGAGCTATAGAGGGAAACTGGAAGGAAAGTACACAGAAAAGGATTCCTACAATCTGTAAGCTTTCTGCTTGCAAGGCTGAGAATAAATTCCACTATGTAATAAAACCAAGGATTCCACGAAGCCTCAAGCCTGACAAGACTGGCAGGAGTAGGATGCTTATGGCACACGCAGCCCCAAGCTCTTCACCAGCTTACCCAGATTTGAAGGTAACACACCTTCAGAAACACCCTTCCCCTTCCCCAAAGTATCATTAGATAAAGTAGTTTCTATTTAAAATCAAATTAAAAATTAAATGTCAGATTAAAAATCTGCCTCTCTCATTGTTCCAAATAAAAGGTGGTGGAAGAACCCTGACTCTTGCAGTACAAGTCAATGAAGTCCTGCACTCATTGCTACCAACAGATCCAGTAGTTCAGAGAGGCATCTCTGTACATCCATAAGGAAGTGGCTGAAGAACAGCATCTGGGCAGATACTGCTCACCATCAGCAGCATCCAAAGCTAATGGTGAACTGAAAGACATGAGTGAAAGCCAGAGTCCATACAAATAGGCTGTGTAAAGACAACTCCTCTTGCCTCAGCAAGCACAGACACTTCACTGCACCTCTCCTACTTAGAACAGACCTGAAGACTGAACACTGTGGTTTGGAAATGCAAACAGAAAGCCAAAGTGCAAAGAGAGGAGAGTTACTGAAAAGGCTCTTCTTGTAAGCAACAAGGAAACAAAAGAGATGACAAAATCAGCATCGTGCTGACAAGGGTTCCCCAGCTCTTTCAAACGCAGCCTATTTTTATTTGTGATAAAAGAGATGAATATGAATAACTCAGCACACTGTTGGGCAAACACAAATACACACTGCTTCCCTTGCTCCTCCACTACAAAGAAAGGCAGTGAGAAGAAGAAAATGCAGTTTTAAAGGCCGGTGGATAAATCAGAGCATCATTTTTGGAGGTGAGGGAGCACTTCCTTCAAACCAGTGATGCATTTCTAGGAGAAAACTCCTCGAGAATGGAAATGGTATGAAAAAAATAAGGGCTTGGATTTGTCATGTCAAAAGGAATGCCTTTTGGAAAACAGACGACATGGATCTGCAAGCACCAATCTGCAATTATGTTCCAGCATACTTACAAGATCCCTGAATGACAATACAGGATCACAGAATCATTTAAACTGGAAAAGACCTTTCAGATCATCACAACGTTAATCGAATAACATGACAAATTTGCTTAGAGACAGTGAAGCCTTTATGGTCACTTCTAGTAAACGTTCAGAATAAGAAGGAATTGCAGCTATAAAGCGGAATGTACAGAAGCTTGTTTAACAAGTAAACACACTACCCGAAACCTTCTCATGAAAGATAACAAGCACTGCTCTGTCAGGCTCCTGACAATGCACAGGAGGCAATGATGGCCACACGAAAGCATGAAAAACCCCAAATGGAATAAAAAAGCATTTCTGACAATTCCTGAGCCCAAAGACTGTGTACTTGAAGTCCCACTGACACACAGAGGCACCGACACAAGGCCAGCTAAGCTCAGATTATCAAGGGAAACACCTTCTCACATCTGCTACACATTGGTACCCAGGTCCCTTGTCCGCTGCATCCTTCCTCTCAGAGGAACTAGCCTTAACTGTATCCCCAGACGCATCAGGAAGAATGACAGTAGCAATGGGGGAGGCGGATATTCTCAGCACTTCCAAAGAGCAGCATAAAGGCAGTCACTCACACTGTGCAACCACTCTTTTTAGCCCTGCAACACCCATCGGCAAAGTTTACTGCTAAATGCTATACTCTGGCACATTCACTATTAACTGTTGCAGCACCACAGACCCATATCACTACAAGCAGGAGTCCGATGTTCCTGGGTGCAGAAGTGGGCACTTGCCCCGTTCTTGCCCGCATATCCCCTGGATGTCCCCCTTACATGAACAGTACACTGAGGAGCTGCCCTTCACGGGAGGATGGATGACTTTTCACTTCTGCTCTGTTTTAGAAAGCACCAACTTACTGCTTCTCCTCCTGAAGGGGTTCTTGCTCAAAAAGCACACTCTTACTCTAATTACCCATTTTCTTTATTAGGAAGTTACACAGATTGCCTTACAGGTTATAGCTCGTGCCTCTCCAAAGGCCTTCTATGAGCTACTTCATCAGGAATATACTCTGGTTGCCATTTGAAATACAGACCATGCTGGTTTGATTCACCAGAGAGGAGCTGTCACTGGAAATTAATTCTGCTTTAAATAGGCTGGCTAGGGCTCCATCTGTGAGCAAAATTTAAGGAGCCTATGAAAACCTGCAGGAAAAACACTGCATGCAGTGACCTGGGAAGTCTCCAGGATTTTTAGGTTCCCCCTTGGTACCTAAGGAGCTCCCACGGACCTCCTCATTCAGATCAAATGTTCAAGATTAGAGTGCAAAGAAATGGTGTGGTCACTGTGCAAGAGAACCAGCCTGCGGCATTTGATCTCACAAGTGAGCAACAGCAGGAGAACTGCAAGGGAGAAAAACAAAGGAGCAGATGGAGAAGCCAACAACCCAGCAGTCGAGCCAGGAAGGAAGAGAATAACTGGTACCAAGTCATTCCCCTATTACAAAACCAGGTTACAGCTGAATTACCCACGCAGAGATCAGCCATAAACTCTCCGCATTTATTAGAGGCATTGATGTATGAGATGCCTCCTTTGGTGCACTTTCGGACAGGCTGTTAGGCTACCTTTGAAGCCCCCATGGTGGGGTATAAAGCAGACTGCTGTGTGATACTTCTCCCTCATCAGCCAGGCTAGCTCCTGAAGCGCAAGAGCTGGGAGGACAAGTGACCAGGTATTTCTAAAGTAACAGAGCTCAGCCTATGCCAGCTCCTCTGCCACCGCAGGAAAAGGAACAGCACAAAAGCACTCTAAATTCAACTACTTCCTTTGAATCAATCCTGGATATACTAAAGATGCCAAAAGCAGACTGAGACGCAGGGAGAGATTACATCAATAGCAATTAAAGAAATGACTGCCTGTGATTAAAGTGAGAGAATTCATGTATCATGCAGCCTGGAGTGATGGCAGCTCATCTATCATGTCAGATCTGGTTCTGAACTGTGCTGAAACTACCTTGCTTGCTCAGGAACCAACTATTCACATGTACTAGCTCTCCTTGACTTTGAAAATAGGTGCACCACCACCACCACCACACCTCCATTTAGGACAATCCACCTTAGCAGCATCACCTCTCTTCCCTCCTCTTCTGCATCCCAACTGTGTACCTCCTTCAAAATACACACATTTATACATGCAGGTGCCAAATAATTTCCCCCCCCCTGTTTTTGAAAGTATAATGTGAGAAAGAAGCAGCCAGCCACTGGATAAGGTCTGCATGGGCAGAATCCTGTGCCATGGACCGCAGGGCTCAGAAAACCCTACCATGTCTATAGCCCACCATCTATTCCGTTCTTGCCCTGCTGTGGATGATCAGCAGTGCCAAGCAGGGCAGTGACAGCCAGTGACCTATGGGGAAACGCAAACCTTCCCTCTCCTGAAGTCAGTAACTACTAGAACCCAGTTGGACTTGCTGAGCAAAGGTCATTAACTCACAGTGAAAACTGCACCTCAGTTACCTAACCCCAACTGCCTCCCCTGTTTTCTCCCCTTACAAATTGTCTTAATCTGTAAATTATGTTTTTAACTATCTGGGCTGGAGTCCCAAAGTCAGGCTGCCAGAACAAAAATAAAGCTGCTGAAGCAGACTCTTTTAACACAGCCCAAACTGAGTAATTGCTACTCACAAAACAAGGGAAACAGGGATGTGGTTGGGTGCAAGCCGCTCAGGAAACGTTGAACCTCAAGGCTTGTCAGTGTATTTATCTGAGATCATCACCATAATGCACTCCTAAGTGCCAAGCAGCTTCAAATGGCTTTGTGAACACTAATCAATCTCTAGAGGAGCATTAGTTAACATTAACTCTTTGGGTATCAAACTTAAGCTATAGACAGGGAAGCAGTAAATCAAGTTAATTAGACCACAGGCTTAATATGAGAAGCTATTTAAGCAACTTATTTTCAAGTGACACATTATGCTCATAAGCTACTCTGGAGGAGCTTTTCACTTTCCTCTCTCAGTCTCCCCCACGTTCACGCAGGGGCTTTTTACACCAAGCATCACAAGGAGAGAACCTGCACTACTTCACTTATCCCTGAGCCTGGCGATACTCTAAGCTTCTTTAGAAACTAAAAGCCCTGGGGTTATAATGAATTATGTTTGCTAATATACAATGCAAATGCCCTAGGATAGAATCATAAAACGGTTTGCTGAGGTCACATCTTTGTCAACTATCAGGAGCAGGACAATGAGGAGGATATTTGGTCTGAACTATAATGGTGTTAATCTCCGGTGTTAAATATTGCACAATATTCCCTTGTAGCTTGTTCCGATACTTATCTAGTCTCCAGCTTTATTGTTGTCATTGTTATTGGAGATATATTTTCTCTTTTGTGTTCTAAATCCATTATTTGTTTTGTTCTTGTTGACTACGAGAACTGAACAAAGTAATTTTTACATCATGCCTGGAGGTTCCTGAAGACAGTTACATCTTTCCTATCACTTTATCCCACCCTGACCATAAATAATTGTCTTAATTTCTCCTTGAGGGTCTTCTTTTCCCAAGTGCATTATCATTCACTCCAGAAATATGCCTGCACGCATGAGGGTCACAGCACAGCGACATGCAAAGATGAAAAGAGAGATTTCTCAGCAACAACAGCAACGGCAGCAAGAAAGGCAGACAAAAAACCTTCAGCTGAGATTTCTCTGCTGGACTGAGGCTGTGTTTGAAAAAGGAGCTAAGCAAACCTGCTTGGAAATTCTCTCTTACTGCTCTCATTGCAGACACTTAGCCGTTTCAGACAGGAAAAATGAAAGTCATCTCTTTGCTTCGGCATTGCAGTTTAAAATTACTTCTCACAATTTAGGATTATTGCTTGGCTGGTTTTTTACAACGCATTATCCCAGCCATGTCTCAAGGGACACTGCATATGAGGCAAGTGTTCTAGCCTTGCTTCTGTTAGAACAAACTGGTTCATAACACAAGCTAAACAACATAAATCTGCCTGGAAAACACACCATCCTGCCCTCGGAAAGCATCCTTAAGTCTCTCTCAACTGAACCTGATCAGCTGCGACACCTGCGTGCACAGGTTATCAGCATCTATTTAGAAATAGTGAAGTAATACATCTGGAAAACAGAAGTGTTTCCCAATCTACTGTGACAAGCTACAGAAATGACATTTCCAAACAAACCATCAAGAACCAACTGAGATTTCAAATGCTCTTTTGGAGAAATAGACAAATTCCTCCATCCTGAATAGGACAGATTAGAAACGTTGGTTTCAAAATGACTAAGGCAAAAGAAGCACCAGACTGGCTTTATGGGGAAAATAAACATCAGCTCTTTCCCATTTCAACTCCAGAAAAGTACTAGAACCTTTTCTTCTGGTAGATTAAATCTCAGCAGCAAGACGTCTTTCCCAGCAGGGAATTAAAGTCTGAACTGAAGCCGTTCCAACGCTCTGGGTTTCGATCTACTTTGCGTGCGTGTGGTTTTCGGGAAGTGCCCTGGGCAGCTTGGAGTAAGGGCTCAACTGAGAATGCAAAGCCCCAGTCCCCAGTCAGAACTCGCTGGGTATGAGGAACTAAAACCTAGTCAGTGTCAGTGTCTCTGCTCCTGCTGGACAGAACTTGCAGCCTGACAGCTCTATTTATCTGCATGCACCTGGGCTCATCAAGAGAAAGGTAAGAGAGCTTCGTGTCTCCTCTCACGAGTTTCTTGCTGCCCAAACCCAGCGTCAGCACCCACCTCCCGTCCCACCAGGCTGGTGAGAAGCTGGCTCCCAGTGACTGGTGCCCGGGTTCAGCAGAGAGGGCGGCAGCAGAGGCAAAGCTCTCGCACCACTGCATCCCGAGGGACCTGCCTGCGGGACACTGAGCAGGCCTGTGCTGAAACTGGACCAGAAGGACCCCAGGCAGCAGGTGAGCTCAAACTGGAACCGACTCAAAACAGACGCAACCGATTGCTCCGTGCGCTGCTCCCTTTTGTTTATTTCCACTCTGGTTCTGAGAGCAGCCTGAGGAGGAGGACTCGGGGGGGTTGGGTACGAGAAACTCCCCATGACCTGGTTACAGTGTGCGCCTGCAGCCCAGAACCCCCCCGAGTGCTGGGCTGCATCCCCAGCAGGAGGGGATTCTGCCCCTCTACTCCGCTCATGCGCGCGACCAAACGTTCTTCAGAACCCGAACGTCTACCAGGGCATTTAACTTACCTCTATTAACCCCACCAGGATGCCCAGGAAAGCTCTCAAAGGACTTACAAGGTTCAAGGATGGCAAGAGGTCTTTCCCCCAAAGTGACAGCCGGGCCACACAATGTAAAACGAACTGCAAAGACCCCAGAACACAAACTTTCTGCCAGGCCATGACAGCTCCCTTTCAATGAGATTAGATCGAAGCAGGCACGAAGAGTGTAATGATAATCTCCACTCCCTAAGAACAACAGTGCTAATCTATTTATAGCACCAGAAGACAGAGGTAGAAGCACAGGAATTTACAGCAATACTTATTTCCACAATAAATCAGGCCTCACCACCAGTACTTCCTGAGACACTCCATTGCACTGCTCCCATTCCTACAGAAGGAACCTGCTGGCAAGGCTCCTGACACTCATCCTACCCTCTGGGCTTCAGCTGGAACCTTCTCCTCTCCTGAGAGATTAGAGCAATTATGTTTTAGCATGAACACATCGTCTAAAACCAAGGACAGAAGAACCCACAGGCTCTTGAATCACATTAGTACCAGTACCAGCGACTTCATGAGTGCCTGCAAGGCACAGAATAAAGAACAGGGAGCTTTTTGTGACAGCCATGATACCTACCCACAGCCAGAATAGGAAGTCTCTCAATTACGTGCAGCTAAAGCTCCATTAGATCCTACACATGCTGGCTGCTCTGGTTGAAAACCACAGCACTGGCACAGGTGAGGTGGTTAAAGGTCCAGGTACTTCCCAAGTCATGTGGGACACAATTCAGGTTTAGCCACTATGAATAAGCACAAGATTCAACAGGAGGAAAAAGAAACCCAGAGAGTCCAGTGCACACATCTGGTGGCATAAAGTCAATGGGGGTGGGTAGGGGAAGCAGCTGGAGGGGATTTGTGTGCATTTGGTTGCTTTCTGCTTCCAAACTTTCTTCCTCCACTTTAGAACAGTCATTTGTGTATTTACTGCACACAAGCCCTTCTTATGACCCAAACCTCCTGCTTAAGAGACTGAACAAAACAATCACACCGCTCTTCTAGCAGGCACAACACAGCTATTCACAGAGAAAGGCAGAGGACTGCTCGACCCAGTTATCCAGAAAACACCACGGAACATGTGCAGGCATTTGTGACCCGCAACATCAGAACAAACCCCTCCAATGATAAGACAACGCAAGGCGAAGTGACAAATCTCTCCAGTTCACCTAGCACTAATGTATCTCAACACAGAGCACATCTTGCAACCAGTTCCAGAGGAAATTCCTTCTAATTAGTTTGAAGAGCCAGCATCTGAAGCCAGAGAGACTGTTCAAATAAACTTTGTTCTGGAGCACACATTCCAGCAGACAAGTGCCAAGAAGTCTTTGACAACTGTGCTTGAAGAACATTGCTTTGTACACTGGCTTTTCTCCCCCTTTGCATATTCACTTTTGATTAAGTATCTTGTAAAGGCTAAAGAAGATGAAGCGCTCTTGCACAGGCAGCAGTCAGACAATCTCAGCCCTGCATTTATGATAAGACATTTGGAGGTTTTTCTTAAGTGCGCGGGACACAATCCAGGTCACATTCTACAGGCTTAGTTTTTGGATTCACTTACTCACGAAGGAAAAAGTTTCACTACAACTGGGAGTTCAGCACAGGGAGTTCCATGATCTGGTCTGCAAGGAAAGGATGGAATTACACACAGACCCGGTGACAGTTGGTCAACACGTGAAAGAAGGTTAAAGAACAACTTGTGAGAACATCCCAGGTTATGACCTCAGCAGAATTGGTCAGGATAGCATTTTCAGGAGAAGAACCCCTTCAGTTTATGTCTTAATTTTCAATGAATTATTTCTTCTGTTATCAGAAAGAAGAAAACGGATCCATTTTTTACTTTCGTTCAAACCTTTTCACAACTTTCACAAGATTTTGTGGCAAAGGCTGCTGTGAAATGGTGAGGTAGAAATGATACCACTATATTCCAGTTAAAACACTGACGGGGGAGAGGGAGGCAGCTTGTTTTCACAGAACAAAAGCATGCAAAACAAATAACTATGAATTGTCTGTAATTACCTAATTACCATCTGCTTTAGACCACACACATCAGCGTTGCTGGGTTGGGGTTTCTGTTTGTTGGCTGGGTTTTCAGTTGGATTTTTTTCCTGGTTTGAGTTGTTTGGGGTTTTTTGTGCTGTTGTTCTTAAAACAAAGGGGAGATTTTCTTCTGGATGTGGAAGGCTGATGTGAGGTGAGGGAGCATAAGCACCACAGCACTCAGTGATGGAAGAAGGGATGCAGGAAGCCTATGAGCACTGTGTAACTGACCTAGCCTGAGTCTGAGAGGAAGATAAGAATACAAAAGCTAATGAGGGTAATTTGTCAGTGTTTGTCACTATCTTGGGCTGTGTGAAGACCTTATTTGTCACAGATTGACCTGGCCCAGAAGCCTTTCAAAACTATACCTTCTGCATTAAAACAAACAAAAGACCAAAACCTGCATATATTCAGGACCTATACTCAACACGTCTCTCTAAATCTCCTTTCCAGAAGGCCTACTACCCACAGGATTAAACTTCACATCTCCTTAAAGGCTGAACCACCTCTTGAGGGACTGCACCTCAGAAGGTCGGGTCTGTGAAGTCTAAATAGGGCCCAACTGGTACCAACACCAAAGGAGGCAGGTCAGTTCTTCAAGACTTCACCCACTGTTGCTCAGGCTTATTGTCATATTTGCAAAGGTTCAAATCAATCATTTTGGCAGCTTGGACTTACAAGGGTATTCCCATGGCATTCCCATGGCCCTACATAGACTATTTACTAGGGATGCAAGTTAGGCTGGACTCAGTGCTTTTCCCAAGGGAACCCACACATTAATCTACATTGCACCAAATGCAAGGATGAAACTGTGTCATTCACGTTCTCTATGCAGGAATGTA
This sequence comes from Bolborhynchus lineola, assembly GCA_025448015.1. Lineage (NCBI taxonomy): Eukaryota > Metazoa > Chordata > Aves > Psittaciformes > Psittacidae > Bolborhynchus > Bolborhynchus lineola. Next base: position 23,125 of record JAOEHX010043682.1, on the reverse strand, counting down.
GCATTCAGATACATTTTCTTTTCCCCAGAATTACTACTTCTCATAACAAAAACTGTACATTGTACAGGTGGCACTCCATGGTAGGCTGTAATTAGAGCAGGTATAAACCAAGTGATCAATGTTAGATCAAGTAATTCAATAGTTTTATAGCAAGCAACAGTCACTCTATTGCACCAACACCCATCTGATAAAATAACTGCGCCTCAAACAATTGATGCAAGTGAAATAAAGCCATTATATGCTGCTGGGGAAGCAGAGGATCAATATTTCCCTCAAACACAAGCATCTCTGCCTGTCCTTGATATTAATGACCCACAAATGTCTCCACATTGATTTGCCACTGGGACAGCATTTTCCTATGACAGCATTTAATAACTCTGGTATTCCCCATTAACCCGAACTGTGCTGACCCTACATCGCTGACAGCCTCCACTCAGGACAGCTCTCAGTTATCTCCCTTCCCACACAAAGAACTTGCAGTCATATTTGTGTCCCATATAGTTTCCTATTCCCCCTCTTTTTCTGCTGAAAACTATGCCCATTGGACTTGGAGGAGCATGTTAAGCTCATAGATAAAGTGTATCGTAAATGCCAGGAATTCCACTCGCATTTTGTACCTACCAAGGAGTCATTTGTGTCACCTACTGTCAGTGCTGACATAATAAATGCCAGTAGTACTTTCTACTCTGTGGTGACAACATTAAGCTTTCACCTGAAGCCCAAAACAAAAACATCAATAACATCAGAGAAGTAAGCATTGTGGGACATAGTACTTAGCTTTCCATGGACAGAAGGATCAACTAGGATTGCCTCCTTTTGGATTTAGGTCTCCATTTAAAACCCCAAGACCCCAGAGGGATCCGTTGATATCTAATAAGGCGTGAGACCACTGCAAAGACTTTCGTCTCATTGAAGGAAGAAACCTACTGTGTTCAGAAACCTATTTCATCTAAGCTTTACAGAACTTCATAGCCAGGACAGGGTCGAAATCAACTCATGTACCCAAATTATTGGAAAGCACAAGCACACAGACACTAACCATATCTGGTTCATTTTCTTAAGAAAACAGACTGAAAGCAGCAAAACCCCCTCTATCCTTCCAAGTGTTGGATAAAATTAAAAAATAGGATCTCAAAAGGCTGAAATAGGAAAAGGCAAAAAGTCTAAAGAAAAACCAAAACCTAATGCCAACATAAAGAATTACATTAGAAAATCGTGGAGTTAAAGCAGCCTCATATCTTCAAGCAAACGAAACAAGAAGCTTGAGACATGAGTTTGCGTTGTGTTGAGTATCTAAAATATCACCACATGGAGTGAAGTTGATTATGATATGAAGCAATGAAGAAAACTCAATCGATGAAAGCCATCTATCTCAGAGCTGTTTCTATGGGTTGCCAAAGAGAAGATGATAAAATGCACCACCACCACCAAATACCAGTAATGAAAACCAGAGGAAGAGTGCTTTCACTGCAGAGAACAACTGTCCCGTGTTCTGGTTGCTTTTGTCATCTACAAGAACCTTATTCTTCTGCATGCTGATACTCTCACAGTTCATGCCATTTCCTATCCTACATCTTTAGTAAGGCAGTGTCTCTACTCCGAAAGCATAAAGGTTATTTTTAACTTAGAGGTGATGAGAACTCCCACTTGGACAGTAAAACCAGAGATCATTTATACTGAACTCTTAAAACACTTCCTCCATAGACAGAAGTTCCCAGTCTGTTGAAATTACTTTTAAAATTTAGTATTTGTTTAAAATGCAGTAAACCAAGGTATTGTAACGTGATGTAAAACCTGGCTTAAACCCTACATTGGTTAACTGCACCTTCGTGGACTGCAGGTTCTTCCCTGATTTAGCACCAGAAACCTATTCCTTTAATACAGGAACAGGAAAGAGTATGCCTGCTTTTTCTTTCAACATAAGGCAACCAGAAACACAAGAATAAGCAGACTCCAGTCTACATAGAGCCAACAAAGAAGTTTACATGCAAATTCAACCAGGGAAACTGCATTTTGCACCATTAAATAGGGCTGTCTTCTGCGTAATTCAGATGCCCCATCTCAGAGGCAAATACTAAATCGTCCTCTAAACCAGCCAAGCAGTCCTTAAGTCTTCCAGGACTGCAACAACTGAAGTCTCTATGGCACCTCTCTTCCCAAACCTGCAAAATAAAACCCTGCAGTTTCTCTGACATTTGCTTTCCTCTGTAATATAAGGTACAACACAAAACAGACCCCAAGGAACATTTCATATACCACTGTTCTAAAAGATAAGCTCACATGCTATAATGTTCGGCCAACTTGCTTTCCAAGTATCCATTGTATTCTTCCAGAATTCCAGTTTGAGCCTTTCCAGAACCTTGGGATGTAGCCTGAATTCCATGTTATTTCTGAGTGCTGCAAAATCATTACATACACACTCAGTCTTTAATTTGCTCAGACCCTTAGGCCAAAAGAGACAAGGATCAGCTCATTAAAATGCATTGAAGTTGCACAGAATCATAGAATCACAGAACAGTTTGGGTTGGAAAGGACCTTAAGATCATTCAGTTCCACCCCCTACCATGCATGGTCAGGGATGCCTCATACTAGACCATGACAGCCATGACTCTGAACGTGAGTTGAACATATGCTCAACCTGGCCTTAAACGCTGCAAGGGATGGGGCATTTACCACTGCACTGGGCAACCCATTCCAGTGCCTCTGCACCCTCACAGTAAAGAACATCTTCCTTATACCCAACCTGAACTTCCCCTGAGTTTGAACCCATTACTTCTTGTCCTGCCACTACAGGAACACCCTATTCCAGCCTTCCACATTTGTATTCCCACTACCTACAAACTTAAACAATTCAGTTGCTGGCTTCATTTTCCTCTCTCACAAACAGACAATTAAAACTACAGCATAATTTGGGGGCAGCTCTAATGTCTGAGCTGACTCATTTGAACAAGCCTGAAAAAGACATGAGCCACTTCTTTAATAAATGTTTTAAAATAGTAATAGTCACTTGGCAAAAAGTGAACACAAAAACACTTATCAAAAGTAGGCAGCATACATCCACGCTTCCCCAGCAGAAGCATAAGCAACGAACCACGAATTTAATGAAGACTGAAGTTCTATGAACTAATACGCTCGCCTAGTACGCTGATTACATTCCTTTCAGTTGTATTTCAAATCTCTCTTAGATACAGTACTCAGAACTGGGCATCCTGCTTTCTGCATTACTCATCCAAAGTAAACCCCCAGCCTTTGTAGGAAAAGTGGGCTATGTCCTTGTATTCTACACTCCGTCTGCATTCACACACTTCTCTCTCCACTTCTGCCTGTGCACGAATGGTGGAGGCTCTGACATACAGCATTACACATTTTATACAGTGAACATACTCATTCTGTGGGAAAGACGCTGAATTTTGTTAGCTCCAGGGTATATGGGGGTGGAACAAAGGATTACGTTCCAATTTCTGTATGCTTGATCAAGTATCTTCCTTTGAGGCCCCACCAGTTTCTCCTCAGTCTGCATTTGGGGCACACCAGGGTCATTCTGACTGCGCTGGAGTTTAAATGAGAGGCATTGATTCCCAAAGTCCATCTGCTTCTGCTGGAGAGAGAAGTATTTAAACTCAACCCCTGGCCACAAAGCAGTGCTCCCAACTCTGAGGTCAGGAAGAGGCTGTACAGGACAGTTAAGCTCTACACCACCTTTCCTGCTTATAATATAGATGCTGCACTGACATGGGAGCCACAAGGAAGACATGGGCTCCAGCTGTTTGGGTTGGTGACTGTGGCATCAATCCATATGTAACATGAAATAGCACCTTCTGCAGCCCAGGAGCCAGACAATATGTGCCAACACCATTCTGCAATGACTAGTCTCAACTAGACAACTCTAGTCCCAAGCATTTACAATGACAACATCAACACTCTCCGGAGGCTGCTAAGCGTTCTTTCAATGACCCTAACTAGATTTGTACCCATACGTGGCCTCATCTCCTTTGGCACCCACAATTCACAGGGTAGCGGAAGAGTTATCCCTGAGATCCTCTGGAGTAACTGAGTTAGACTGCATTAAGGTATGTCTTACTGAAAGCCCTAAGAAAAAAGACAAAGACCGTACTGATTAACTGGAAGATTATTAATCCACTGAAAGGTTTCATATCAAATGTTAAAGGCTTCCCAAGAAGTGGAAATGATGGGACTTACTACAACATTTAGGCAACCACAGCCTTCACTGCATCTCTCATAAATACGCCTCAATTCAGTGAAAGCTGCACAAGAAGCAGGACCCCAATGACCAAGATTTAATTCAAAGAATCTTCTGTGACGCCTGCCTCAGCAGCATGCGGCTCCTGCTGCCATGTGCAGGCTCTAAACTTGCCAATTGTAAGTCATGCACCAAACCGTTAAACTTCATTAGTGGAATGGAATCTGTGAGCTCGAGCTGGCAAACCTGCATCATTTAATAAATCAGCACGAGCCTACAAGCGTTCAATATTAGGAAGACATAACCCGTTTTCATGCAAAACAGCTCTTTCCCTTTGCGATTTTAGCCACATCTGCGTTAGTTACTGATCCAGCTGTGCCACTGTAACATCTGCTCATCTCTGTTCTTCTGAGTGGCACAGGTCAATCTGATTTCTGCTCCTACCACCACAAAACCCATCAGTTCTTTCCTTTTCCAGCCACATTCATCTGTCTACTCAAATCCATTTTCATTCAACACAGAAGCTAAACTGGCCTGGCAGAAATCAGCTATCTCAAAGTCAATTGACCAATCCACACTGTGAAATAGGATGACTTTAGAAGTAGGAAGCAGGAAAGGAAGATGGGAAAACCGTAAAATTTAATGGAAAATTGACTTCTTTGTATTGTTACATGCAGTCAGCGTCTGTTTACATCATACACAAACACCTCCCTTCTGTTTCTGTTCTCCCTGTAATCCTTCCTCATAACACAGTGCTCATAGAATTACTTGGGATATTCCCATCTGTTCCAGGGGCTGCAATTCCCCCTAGTTGTGATCAAATGAGATCCTGATAGGCTTGTGGGTTTTCCTTGGAAGTGATGTCTCAGCACAAAGATTTCAATTTGGTACAATGGTGATATTTCACTTCCAGAAGTAATGACTTCATCATATTTAATACTGCCAGCCTTCCATTTCTCGCAGATGAAAAAGGCTGCACTCAAACCTAATGTATTTCAAAGAGACCATCAATCTCTCAAGAGCACAAAAGCCTCTATTCAGTACATTGATCTTGGTTTTCCAGATTTCTGGGGCTTCTTACCTGAGTGGTAAAGAGCAGCAAAGGCCTTGTTTTCACACAAGGTGATTCAGCATTCTGTAAATGGAGCCCCATGGACTTTTGGGCTCCAACTGGTCCAGAACTGAAGCATTCAAAGCTACTAGTCACTGCTGGACAAAGCCTCAGCCACTGCCTAACTCCTAGTGACTTCTGCTGTAACTTATCCATGTCTAACGTGTTTAGCAGGCACCCCCTAGCATACATAACTTTCAAGCTTCCATTAAAGAAATAAATACAGCTTCCAGCACAAGCAACTGCAGATGAGAACTTCTCAAGAAAGCCCAGTGTAACCCACTGCAGAGCTGCTGAAACCCCTTACACAATATGAACACGTATCAGCTAGAACAGGACTGACAGGCATCATTCGCATTCTGTCCCAAAACAAGACAAAGAGAACTACATCTTTTGTAGCAGTAGTAAATAATTTATTACTGCTACATCTTTTGTAGCAGTAACAAATTATGGCCATACGTGCCATAATTTATTGCCTTCTCTTTGGAACACAGTAATTTCAATGAATGCATTCTTGATCCAACCTCAGAAATTTAAGGTTTAATGTATGACAGATCAAAGAGGTTTTAATGAAAAGGTAACCTATCAGTGAGAAACGTGAGTAGGCTGTTCACCACCAGTAAAGGTTTGCCACTAAATAGATTCTTCTGCATCTTAAAAATGTGATCAGCCTTTTATATGTGCACCAAAATAACACCGAATATACATTCTTAAGACCACAAGATTCAAAACCCCATCAATCTGATCTGAGTGAATGGCACTCCTGAGACTTCCGATAGGGCTGTAATAAAAGCCAGTGGCACTTGAGCAGCACAGGTGGTAAAGGGGAAAAAGCTGCAGTCTCACTCCTGGGAATTCTCAAATGACAGCTCACATCAGCCCTGAAATGTCTAAGCAATAAAAGAGAAGTCAGGAAGCAGAAGTCCTGTTGCTGCACGAGTCTTTCTGTTTCTCAGACAGGAGTGCGAGGAGTGAAAGATGAACAGTTCCTCCCTCAGATCTCAGACAGATCTTTCCACTGAATAAAACGGATGCTGCCACAATAGGTCCTGCAGTATGGCTTGTCTGGATGGAACTACTGCAAGACTCCAGACACCAGAACAAATATTTCTTTGGAACATTCTGCATGGAGGGTTGTACTCCACATTAAGCAGGGCACAACTTGAAAACAGGATGAAAAAGTCTGTGACATATAAGCGCATGACAAACAAATCTTGCTTTACTTTACTTTGGGGCCCAAGTATGATCAATAAGAACCATCATCAGAGTAGCTTAAATGAGCAAGTTTCTCACTATACATACATGGCTGTTAGTTGAGTGAGGGGAGATTGCCCATTCCAGACAAGTTTTCAAGTGCATGCATCTTTCTCTTCTCTTCTCTTTCAGAATCATGAATCTCTCTTCTCCTGCCTGAAGCCTAATGGGAATCAACACCGACTGGAACAGGAAGCCTTTGTGCCTGCCTGCATACACACAACACACACCAGTCAGACTACTTTGGAAGAAATGTGAGCATCCCACTAATGAGATGACACACAGAAGCTGACCCTTCAAACTGAATGTTTGATAAAAAGGAAACAGAGCAGGCTTGGTTTACATGCTAAATTTTTCCCAATGAAGTAATTCCTCCTAACCAAAAGGAATTTTCAGTTTTTAAGAGAAAACTCCACCAGATGTGATAAATCACAGGGTTCCTTGAAATCGTCAGTGGGATGCAGTTCTGGCCCCCTCTGCTGCCTTCTGATGTGCTTTGGAGTTCCTGAAAGGTATATAACCATTAATTGCTACAGAGAGGCAGTATTCTGAATCAGGCCTCGAGGGTGATACAGGGAAGCCAGGCTAGTACAGAAACCTCGGAAAGGAGCTGGGATCATGTCCCACCTCAGTTAAGTACAAACATAAATCCTCACAAATTTACTGGAACACACCTTTTCCGAGCAGCGTCTGTTTTAAACCTCACTGCATAAGCCATTTGCTTAAGCTTCAGTTCAGCTGGAAGTAGATTAATTACCTGTTTTGTAACCCATCTGCTAACCTGCGGTCTTCCTGGGAAACCGGTATCGGAAGAACAGGCAGGACAGCAAATCTTCACACAACTGTTCACTAGCTACAGCAAATTGGGAAGCCTTAAGATACAAACTTACCCTTTAGCTACAAAGCCAGATAATACCATGGCCACATCTGTCAAAAGCACTCTCTGCTGGGGGAGGAGGTCAAGCGAATCTGGATACAAAAGGGGCAGAAGAAACAGATTCTGACTCGCATCCTTTTACACCCTGGTACAATCACGGTATAGGAACTCATCATACCAAATGTAAAGGTCTCCTCCACCAGGGCAGCTGAACCTACTGAGAATGAGCCAGCACAGTAATTTATTACTTGCCTTCTCATGAGGAACAAGGTGCACTTTATTTTTGCCTAGACTTCCCTTTATCTGGTTCTTCCAAAATAACACCCAGGTTTTGCTTAACCATGTTTGGATCATAAATACTTCGAGACTGCAATTCGATTGCTTATGCAAGTCACAGAATCATAGTGTCAGCTAGGTGGGAAAAGACCTTCAGGATCATCAAATCCAACCATTACCCCAGCACTGCCAAGGCTACCACTGACGGCCTCATCTCCACCGTGTGTGAACACTTGCAGAGAGGGTGACTCCAGCCCTGCCCTGGGCAGTTCCACTGCCTGAGCACCCTTTGGGGAAGGAATTGCTCCTCGTCTCCATCTTAAACCTCCCCTGGTGCAGCTTGAGCCCATTTCCCCTTGTCCCATCCCTCGTCCCTTGGAGCAGAGACCAGCCCCCTCCTGATCAGATGACACTGCATCTCTTTTGTGAATGGACAAACATGAGATTTAGAAATTAGAGAAAAATCCCGGGGAAGCTTGCTGCACCGCTGAATTCCAGAGGGGAGCGTGCTGCGCATTGCCCTTCTCCAGCCTTCACAATGGCTTCTATGCCAAAACTCTGGCCGGGCATTTTGGGAGTCCTGTCCCCTGCTGCGCTGAGTGAAATCCAATCCCTAATAAAACACACCACTGGTGATGTGACCGTCCATGCATGTGAAGATCTGCTTCCCGTTGATACGTGTACAGTCAGACTGGATTTTGCAGAAGTTCATTTCATGGGAGCACAGAAGAACATGCACTGCACAGGAAGTTTAAACTGGAGTGGATAATAGAAGCAAATAATTGGCACAGCTTGAGCAAAACATCTACAAAACACTTAAAAATCCATAATTCAGCAGTGACAAGGAAAAACTCTTTTCTGGTGATACTCAAAATGAATAGGTATCTGAAAACGTATCGAACCGCTTCAAGCTGTCACCACCCACCCCTGGAACCTGGGGGTGGAAAAGAGGAGGAAAGGAACTGCAGCTGATGGCAATGCTTGGTTATTTGTTCATTGTCAGTAGCAGGGACAGAAATAGCTCTTCAGTGTTCTGAGAGGATGTGTAATTTGTCTGTCTGAGGGTCAGCTCAGCTTTTTCACAGCTAAGTAATGCAAGAGGGTGCTGCTGCTACAGCTAACTGGGAGGTTTACAGCGTATAAATTCAATGAGGTTTTAAATCCCAGCTCCCATGACGGTCCCTAACGCATCCATCATTACCTAGCACTCCATCTATCTAATCCAGAAGTTCCCATAAATGGAGTTTTCCTCATTTCACACCACATTTAGTGTCATCTTGAAACGCCATCCACTGAGATCAAAAGAATGGTACTTTCAAGTTTATTCCTAAGCTCATTCTGATGGATGCAGAGAAAGCCACCTCAGACAACAGATGGCAAAAGGCAACCAAACAAAAAAATACCCCAAAACCCCAAACCCAAACCAACCCCCAAAAAGCCTACCAAGGTATGCCTCCTCTCCAACACCTCACTGGCATTTCTGAAGTGCCAATTCCAAGTCTTTGGTACTTACTGGTATGGGAAAAGAGAAGTTAACTCCAGCCAAATTTTGTCTCCCTAGGTTCCCACGCTTACCCTTAAAGGCCATTTGATTTGATAATACATTCACCATGATAGCAAATTGACATAATGTTTCTCAATGACTTATTAATATGCAAATATTAAGAAAAAGACTGAAAACACAACTCAGATGTTCCCAAAACATGATGTTGTGCTATTTAAAAATGGAGTTGGGGGTGGGGGAACCTCATAATCACACAGATCAAGCACAGCCAAAGAATGCTATAGTCTGAGTTCCACACTGGCTGCGCTGCAAACCCTGGAGACGTGGCAGATGTACATAAACCCCAACATGCATCACTTTCAAATGCAAGGAAACAGTTGTTCAAACTACCCTTTGCTGTAGAGAATGGCCCCAAAATGGAAGGGGTGGCTGATGGCTCCACTGTTGAAAGCTGAAGGAAGAGGACAATTCCAGGACACGCTTCCAAACATCTGCCAGGAAATCAACAAATCACAGACTGGTTTGGGTTGGAAGGGACCTTAAAGCTCATTGCAACCCCCTGCCATGGGCAGGGACACCTTCCACTAGAGCAGGTTGCTCCAAGCCCTGTCCAACCTGCCCTCGTGATGGGGCAGCCACAGCATCACTGGGCAAAGCCCAATACACCTCACAAATAATCCTCAAGACTTGGAACACCTTCAAATACAGCAGCTCAACAAAACACTACTGTAGATCAGTGAGCCTCTAGTCCTTCCAGCCTCACGACAATCCTGATCATGGACTGCTATATGAAAAGGCACTACTTCCAGACTGGAAGTACACTGGAGTCTAGGACATTAATTTAGGCAAAGGCTGCCAAGATCTAAACCCTCAGCTGGTACCAAGGCCATGAGCCATAACAGCACCAAGAGTTGCTCCAGCGTGATCACAAGCTGATGTTTGCTGTGTTCCAGCAAAACACAGCTGAAAAACAGCCATGTGGGGAAAAGCAGGCAACAGAACAAAAGCCAAAGGGCTCACTATCCTCCAGAAGGCAATTTACTGCAAAAGCTTAAGAGTCAGTGTCACACCAACAAACTCTTTCACACTCAAATGTAACCAACCAATTATTTCTTGTGTCTCAGTAATCTCCTTCAGATGAACAAAGAGTCCAGCATTTTTCCTTAGCTACTTACCAGTCTCTTCATGCGTGCCTATAGCGAACATTACTGTGCTATGGTTTTTTAAGTGTCTCTCATCAAGCGGGTCTTTGATGTGAAGAGACAACAAATCTGGATACAGCTGACGGATGCTTTAAGTCCCTGCTCAGAATAATTAAACTGATGCTCTGTAGTGGTAATGAGGGGAGAAAATACAACCACCAGCCAGGTTGGGGGATTATTACTGAGTAATTTAGCAAGCTGTGCACATATAAACCACAAAGGCCCAGAGAAAATGAGCAGAGAGCTTAGTCCTGAAGGAGTGGGAACCCAGAAATGCTGGAGGCCAGAGGTCTGCTCATACACAGCATTTGGAGCTGCAAGTAAAAGAATAAAGTCTGTGTATAAACTTCAGCAATGAACAAGACTTGAGGGAAAAAACCAGAGATATCTCTAAATTGAGCCATGAATTTTTCCTTTAGAAATATCTTGGGAAGATCCAGGAGAATCACGGCTTTCCATGCCAAAGGGGCAAAGTACATTGAAGGGTGTTCAGGGGCAGCTCCCAACCCTTCTGTCAGAAAGTATTTATGTATCTAATAGTTCTTCACAGAGAGCTCCATCTTACTCCAATATCCCCAGTACATGAAATGAAGAATTACAGGAGCCTAAATTCCTACAACAGCCTGGCTTCAGAGACAAAGACCGGAGCCTGTATGGTTACATGCACACGTGCCTCCCTGATAAACCGCTTACTGTGGTGGGCTCCTGGAGTAGGCAGCATCTAATTATATTCCTCTAATGACTTATCAGTATCTATGGGCGTACACCTAACGTACACAGCGCACCAATTCTACAAGCTATTTGGTATTCCTCTTCCAAAATCACGAGTCCCCTTCCCCTTCCCTTGCTAGCAGGTATTAAAGCTTTAGATTTAACAATTACGCTATTTTTCAATTCACAAAACACAGCCATGGTTGAACATCAGCACAAAGAGACCAGAAACATTATGAAACAAGACATTCAGTTCCTTGTCACATACACAGAAATAGGCCATGAAAATGCATTCACAACATCTATGCACAATTTCTGCTAGTCCAGAAGTAGAGAATGCGGCATGGGGAGGAAGGAGGTAAAGCCGAAAGGGCAGTTTCAAGAGTGGCTGTGCTCACTTTTGGAACACTTCTTCATGAAAAAACCAAAACATAACCCTGCAGACTCCTGGTTTTATTTTACTTGGCCAGCACCACAAAGAGCTCCTGCTGAATGTGAACATCTCTATGGTCTGCTAGAGGCCTGAGGCGCTGTAACTTCCTCCTGTCCCAGTTCAGCTAATCTACGCTTCTTCGAGAAGGGCAAGTGAAGTTTAACTGTTGGAAGCTCATTTTCTTCAGCTTCGCATTAGCAAGTGTTTTAACAGGAATGAAAGTGACGGATGGTATTTCAGCAAGTTCATAACATCAATAATCCAGTGCTAAAAATCTGTGTCACCTTCATAGAGCAACTCCAGCCCTTCAGGTTACTCATCATTACTGTTATTTCTGCGTGCCAAGACAGAGTTTGACTGGTGAAGATTTACAGCAAAGTACTAAGGGCAGTTAGATCATGTCTTATAATTCAGTACTGCTAGTGAATGTCAATTTAAGGAAAACATATTAAGCTCTCAGGCTTTCACTGCTTCATTTTCATTGTTGTTTTGATCAACTGTTTGAGAAAACACTCTTGCAAAGCAATGTATCAGAGACATGGCCCTTTCACTTGATCATGAAGGACTGATGGCCAACTCTAACCTCTTCATGCAAACAGTTCTTCCACCAGCTTCAAGTGGGCATATGATCACTTCGTTTAGAAGGAGCTTTCCACAGTACTGAGTGGTGCCAAAACTTAAGTACAATTATACAGAATGGTTTCTGTTGGAAGGGAGCTCAAAGCTCATCCCATTCCAACCCCCTGCCACGGGCAGGGACACCTTCCACTAGAGCAGGGTGCTCCAAGCCCCTGTGTCCAACCTGGCCTTGAATAACTTCAAGTAAAGAAAGTTAAAAAGTCTAAAAGAGTGTGGCAAAGGATCTGACTCCACAGCAATCCAGAAGTGCCTCCAGCGCCTTGCAAGCATCCACGAAGCTTCATGTGCAAGAACAACCTGGGACAACCAGCAGTACACTCACTACCTCCAATGCAGGATATTCAACCACTCAACAAGGGGGATATTCTTTGCAAGGTCCCAGAACACTGCACATTTTCTCATCTTTCCAAGTACAACTTTTTCTTGGGAAATACAGGAATTAGCAGCCTGAGCTGTTCTCCTGCTAATGCAATAATCCACACACTCCAAAATCATTCTGCCTTTTCCAGACACCAAAACCTCAAGCGCATTTCTTCACACCTCAACACACCCTGAACAGCCATTAGCTTTGCCAACACAAACACTGCTGGACTATACAAAGCAGTATAAAATACAGGGAAAGTTGCCATTAAATCAACACTGGACTTTCATACATTGGCTCTGTGTACAAGTCTTTAAGCAACGACATGCCTCTGTCCAAGGAGCAGCTGCAGAATTTCCAGTCTGCTGCACAGCAGTGCTGTGAAACCATCAGGGCTTACTTCAGGTCTGAAGCACAGCTTGCTGCAAAATACAGGAGACTCTGGCTCCTTTCGATAAATCCGTATTTACAAAACATTAACATAGAGTGAAATAAGGAGGTCCAGAATGGATTCTAGAAGGATTTTCCTCTTCATTTCAATCTGCTGAGCATTAAACTGTCCCTGAACGGTGACTAACCCTAAAAACGTAGAGAAATTGTTCCAGATAAGCAAGAAACAGTTGGCTGCATCTCAGCTGCCTGAAGCTTCTTCTTCCTACCGGCTGCAAATGAACTAAAGGTTGCTGTAAGATTTTGCCTACTGCTTCCTTCTTCAAGGCAGGCACCACCAGAATCACGGAATCACCTAAGGTGGAAAAGACCTTTAAGATCACCGAATCCAACCATTAACCTGACACTGCCAAGGCCACCAGCGATGGTGACTCCACCACTTCCCCGGGCAGCCGGTTCCAGCGACTGACAGCACAAGATGGGGTTTTGTAAGTGAAGACTGCAAAATGCAGCATCTCCTTCGGAAAGCCAGAGGTATGGAGCACACAGAAGCAGCAGGGAGCAAAGTCCGACGAGCTCAGAAGAGATGCAGAGTTTTCAAAAGAGGAGCTGTTTTGAAGGTTATCTATACTTTTTCCTATGGCAATAATCCAACATACTGAAATATCCCTTGTTTCCTGTCACATCTGCCCAGGCGTTTCAGGTCCTACATCATCCATTACAGCCCCCCTCCACCCAAATTAAATTAGAAATCATAAAACTGGGTTCCACGGACCACATTAGCACCAGGTAGAGCTGTTATCTTACCACGCTACCAAATACACCAAAGCTAAAACTTCATCACAGGAAATCAACATGAAGATACTTCTTTTTAATGCTCTCATCATCCTTAATCCTCTTCTCTCATTTTCTTTCTCTTCTGCTACTTCCTTAGCTCAGCATCCTTATAGCTAATGGTTATACCTTACTCCCACGTTTGAATTTATCAGGTTTTAACTTGATAAACACGTCTTGATTCGTGCTATTCCTTTCATTACCAGATGAAAGAGCTCTTCACGCTTAATCAAGTTACCTCTTTGTTGTCTTTTGATGCATTAATCACTTTCTAAAAAAATCCCTTCTATCCATGTCTTTCTTGCCCTGAAGTGGTTTCTGAGTTCCCTCTTACACCATGCTCTTGATTATTACTAATAATATTGGAAATCGTAATGTAATTTCAAAGAAGCTAAAGAATCCTGCACGCAGGACACAATGAAGCACTTCGCACATCTAAAGGAAGTTACGGTCCCTGCTCTGAAGAGACCAAAGAGCAGACATACGGCTGTAGACAACAGGAAAAAGCACAAGAGGATTCTGGCCAGCCTGGTCAGGGTGTTTAGCTAACTGACCCAAGAAGACTTTGAAGCCACCAGTGCCACGAGTAGAAAGTCACCTTCCAAAATATGCCTTACTGTCACATGGAGGTAAGAATGAAACACCTCGCTCAATAGGCGTCTGCAGCAGTGCTGCTCCCATTCGCACAGCTTACAGTAGGTGCTTTGTAGAGACTTCACAGATTACCACAGGCATAAGGAGATGGAGACTTTGTAGAGCAAGAAGAGGTTAATTGCAAAGGAATTAGCATCTTCCTAGAAAAAGGAAGTTTCATGCTGTCTATCCTGTGGAACTGTGCCAGCAAACAGAAAGAGAGGGCTGCTGGATAAAATAAGACTTTGCTACCATGCAGAACAAAAGTACAATTCAGACTGCTCGGCAAGTTATTAGCTTTGTACCAAGAAGGCCAAGACAGTTAACATCCCTATAGTCAGGAATGGCTAAATTACTAGTCCTGTTTCCAAAGGAACCCCTAAAACTCAAGATCAATATGATTATTTTAGATTCCCCCTTCACTCATCGCTACTGAAATAGTTTGTGGATGTTGCTTATCTTCAAGCTGTCACTCAAGTTCTGCCTAATTTTTGCTGTGACTGGGAGCTATCTGATACGGTGACAGTTTGGGCGAGAGGATACAAAGGTGGAGATGTTGGAATGAATGAAAAAGTATGACAAAGGAGGTCGGGATTTGTTTTTAATTATTATATTCTGAAGCAAGGATGAATGTTCCGAATGGAACAGAAATTGCTGCTTCTCACTAAAAACCTTTCTGGCAGAAAAGTTGCTCAACTTCCTAACAAACATTTCCTGTCTTGTAAAATGCTTCGGTCTCCAGAAAACAGAACTGCAAGAAGAAATGCGAGAATGGTAAAAATTCCCTTATCTGATTTTATTTACTCTTTCTGGGGCTCTATTCTATTTAAATGGAGGAGGAGGAGGAGGAAGAGGAGGGTGAAGAGGCAATTAGCTTTCAAGTGAGGGGAAATAACGTGAAATATGACATTCAGTTATAAAAGTATTGGATTTGCTGTAGCAAAAGGAAAATCAAACCAGGCAAACCCTCAGGTCAGGTCCTGCAGCGACCAATGTGCTTTTAGGGACAGACCAACAGACACAAGCTCTGCTGCACACTAGGGATTGTGTAATGCAGAGGAAAAACCGTGCAAGATGAAGAAGTGCTTCCTGCCCCCGGCACCGATCAGCTTACTCCTTGAAGCATGAGATTCAATTACCTTCATCTCAGCAGGCACAGCCACGAGTATCTCTGTATGCCCACGACTGCCCAGCACGTTCTATTTGATAAAGGGACAACAATAAAAGTATTTCTAGAGCACTTCCATCCTGCAACCTCAGCAATAATTGCAGTGAGAAATCTGTAGCAAGAATATGCAAACAGCATTAAAGGCATTTCAATCCCTTTGCATTTTAGATGCTCCCTTTTGAGGAAAAAATCCTGCAGATTTATCAAGCCTAACCAAACCTTGTGACAATGCAATCCCCCATGACAGAAAAGCAAGAAAACCCAGGGAAGAAGCTGTCTATCTGACAGAAGGTTTAGGACAATCCATATATGTGACATATGGCATGTACCTTTGTGGCGTGTCATTAAGCTGGAGCACAGATTTTTGCAAAAGCCCCTGAACACCACCCATCAAAGCAATCAAATAAGAACACTGACAGTTAAACATCTGCGTCCTGCTCGACAGTACGCAGAAAAACACTTGAAGTCTGACATGCCTTAACTATAGGATAACTTTAGGCATGCAATGATACTGGCTTATGAACATCTTTAGACTACTGCTCTGTTAGCACCATCTTTCCTCAGTGCACGCAGCATTAATTTCTTGCTCCTCTGTCAGCTGCAAGGCTCTTCACCAGCTTCAACACTCAACTACTTCAGTCGAGCACATATGAAAATAAGGCAAAACCCTGGGAAGCTGTACCAGGGGTCTGTTACATGGGCAATTCCTTCTCCCCTGAGTGCATGTCACAGACTGAAACCCTGCGGAGGAAGAGGGAGGATGGAGGCTACATCAGCTTTCATTTCTTCAAAATGCTTTGCTGAAGAAGAGAGGAATTTCCAAGACAACAAATTGGTTCATCCAAGACGAACATCTGGAACCACAGTCAAAGAATTAAGGAGTCCAATACCTGGATTTGAGGAAATACAAAAGCAGAAGAGATGGCCTCAAACACTTTCCTCCTGGGATGAACGTGCACTTGAAAGGACCAAGAAGACACGGCAAAACGTCTTCTTGTTGCCTGAAGGTGTTTAATACAGTGGAGCAAGGGGAATGTAATCAGCATTAAATTGCTCTTCATAAATAATGGACAGTCTAGCAGCTTTTCTCTACCCTGCACTTTAAGAAAGTTTCTGCTGCTGAATATTTCATGAGCAAAAGGTCATTTATTGTGGTTTTTTAATTATACAATTTAGAAACTGTTAAGGAAATAGTCCCATGTTCCAGCACAGAATAATGAGGAGTTTTGAATTCCCAAAGGAACACTGGCAGCCTGAACACATCCTGAAAGCTCCTACACACAAACTACCAGGGACATGTCTGCCCTGAACTGTAACTACTGAGTTCTAGGACGTCCAATCCTATTCAGAAATACACTGTTCATTTTCAAGTGAAGAATAAACCTGAATGTGCATTTCCCAGAGATGTCAGTTCTGGTTTGTACTTCTCGCCAGCCTAAACTGCTGATCACAGCTGGGTTCAGGTGCGCTTCTGCCACAGCCACTTTCAGGAACCCTCTTTTCCCCGAGTTATTTTAAACGTTATTTTATAACAGCCTTTTCAAATTACAATTAGAGCTCCACATAAACGAAGCCATTAAGGAAACACAGTGGCAAACAGGTGAATTGTCAAGATGAGTTAGAGGCAGCCTTAGCTCTGTCCCCTGTGAATATTAGACTACAACGCAACCCTACCACTGCATCTCAGTTCTGCCCCTGCTTGTGCAACAAGACAAGGAAGCTCATGGTAGTGGTTGCCAAACCAGACTGCAGCTGGATCCAAAATATTATTGATGGGTAAGTGAAGTTTACATATATATATATGTATCTCAATAGTTAAACGCCAACTCTCTAGACTAATGAAGATACAGACATCTTTTTCTGTTGGATAGTACCTAACAATTTGTCTTTTTTGGTGCAGCCAAAAACAGCCTGTTTACTCTGTATTAAAATACAGTATTTCATAGCACACTGTTAGAGTAAATGTATCATCTGGTATTTGGATAGACAGATCTCTAAGAGAAAACAGGATGTGTCAGTTTAGATGAGCAACTCCACAAAGAATGGCTCTGATACTCATATAAAACCCATGGATGAGCCTGTGGAATGGTAAGGCAATAAAGTCTCCTACACCAGATCACCAATAGAAAATGAACTGATCCATCTAGAAATGATGCAGCTACCCCACTTCATATAGAAGAGACTCAACGAATGGGTGCCCATTTCCCCTACTCCATCCTCATCCCTGATATGCCCACAAACCAGTAAAAGACGCAGCAAAAGACACAGTAAAATAGACACAGTCATTTTGAGTGCCAATGTTCAGAATGTGACCACACTGAGAACCGATTCTCAGAAGAAAATTTGTGTTTTGAAATAAACTTCAGGCGTCACTGAACAACATGGTTCTTAGAGGTCAAACAAAGAGGGCAACTTACGTAGTTCTCCTACTTTCAGTATTTCACACAGCATCTTTGTCAGCTCAATGCTACTTCGGCCAAATGGGCACTCATGCTTGTCTTCTCGACTGCTGTTCTCCAGGACAATCTGAAGGAGGAAACAAAATAGGAAAAGATCAGTTTGAAGAACCCATGAGCCGAAGCACCGTTGTCCACATCCCACATATGCAAGACATAGCAGGCTGAATTTAGGAACCTGTAATTGGAGACTCTATTTACATGAGCCAGGTAAATGACCTATGTCTGAGGCAGTCAGCAACACAGAAGCAGTGTTGCTCCATGGCCAGCTAGGAAGCTTTGCCATTCCTATGCAATGCTCCTGTTCTCTGCCACCCCTGGCTTGGAGGAAATGCAGTAGAAGCCAAAGAGAAAGAAAGAGCTTCATTTCAAATTTGCCAGCTAAAAGAAATGAGATATAACAATGTAAAGACATGAACACACCTAGAAGGATATATAAGCAAACCAAAAAACATAGGGGGATTCAGGCTCCAAAAAGGATCCAAGTGTCAAAACTCAAAGAGAAGCCCACAAAGGAAGAAAACGTGCACATCTTCTCTATTATGGAAGAAACCTGTGCTTGTGTGCAAAACACTTCAGGGAACTATCAGTCTTGCATCAAGCCTATGAATGCTGTAAAAGCAACTCAAGCAGAGCCTTTGTATTCTGTTGAGTGACATTGCAAAATACATGGGACAAAAGAATTCCTTGCACATTTTTACACCCATTGAGTTCAGCCATATCACACACAGTTGGATAACATTTTCCCCAGCACCACAAATCAATAAGAGATTTCTCTGTAGATGGAGAAATGAGTGACAAAACCCATCCTAACCAGCTGCTGCACAGCCTGGGGATGAGGGACAGAGGAAAACAATGAACTCAAAGGCAAGAGATTTTGCCAACACCAGAGAACCTCAGAAGCTTTCTAAATCTTCCTGCACAAACAAATGTTTAGACGTTGCGCTCTGCTTTGCTTTCCTCCTGTCTCCTTAGTTCCCATCTTCACCACATCCTTCTGTCGGCTGTGGGTTTGGTTTGGGTTTTGGTTGATGGGCTGTTTTAAATGGCTCAATTCTGGCAGCAAAGACAGCTTTGAAAGAAGCTCTAAGGCTGGAAATCTTCACCCAAACCCAGGGGGAGAGCTGGAAGAGGAAACTGATGCAACACTGGATGCCAGCAAAATCCTTCCCTCCTTCCTCCCTCCCCAGATCCTTGTTGTGACTGTTTCATGTTCTCTTATGCAAGTAAGAAAGTGAAGTCCTTCACACAGCATGCCAAAGCATCTTCACCAAGCTTCTATTTCAATCCTACCGTACAAAGGGCAGCCTCCAGCTGACACCCTGCTCCCAACACATCACCCAGTGATTATAGAATCATGGAATGGTTTGGGTTGGAAGGGGCCTTAAAGCTCACCCAGTTCCACCCCCCCGCCACGGGCAGCGACACCTTCCACTAGAGCAGCCTGCTCCAAGCCCTGTCCATCCTGCCCTTGAACACTGCCAGGGACAGGGCTGGTCGCTCTCTGTGGTACAAGAGTGGATAATCACTTCATTTTGTTTTCCATTGGTGTGTTTTTTTAAATCACCTCCAGGCTTTCCAGAGAAATTTAGAAAATCCTCAGGGATATGATAAATATTTGAGCTCTGTGATTTTTTCCTGGCCTTTTCCAACAGGACAGTGTCAGAACCATGTTCATCACTTTCCCAAGGAATCTGCTTTTCCTTCTCAATGTTTTGGGTTACATTACCTATAATTGTTCCATATCATCTCTGGATAACAGCTGCACCAGAAACACCACTGCAATTTCTGTTCTACGCTGCTGCAGCCACTGTTCAAGGAACATGTGAATGTGATTTTGCAATACGGATGAATCATCCCACTTCAGCCTCTTTCATGGAGGACCGTGCTACATTCCGTACCCAAACGCAGGAGCAATGACAGAGCAGCACAAGCCCAGTGTGAAGCTGTGTCTCAGCACCTCTCTGAGATTGCTTCTCTTGTTTTATTATTATTGTGGTTTATCTCTCACATAATAAACCATAAAATCTACATACTGGAGCAGGGGGCTGCTTTGACACAGATTTAGATACAGCAGAGAACACTGATAATAAAGCCAATGGAGAGGCGAAACAAAAGGGTAAAGGGAGGGGAAGGGAGGCACACGGATCAGCATTCCTGCTTGCTTCGGGCAAATGCATTTTGTTGAGTTTCACATTAACTCGACATATTAACATTTCATGAGCACATAAATATTTAATGGTGACACTGTATATGCATATAATGTCAGGCAGAATTACAGCAATCAATAAGAATGCCAAAGAAATAGTTAAGGCACTGTGTATTGCTATACAGCAAATTAAATGGCAATTTGAGTAATCAATATGTAAAGCAGCTTTGAAACGATCCTCAGACACTGTGCAAGCTCCATGTTTTAGCATTTGCTGCGCAAAACAAGGCAGAGCTGCCATGTCACAATTTCTGTAAGAAAGGAAGACGGAAGGCCCTTTACTCCATCGCAGTATCTGCAGGCAATCTTGACAGATACGGATCTTGACTACGAAACAGCAACGGTAAAAAGGGAAAGGAAGTAAAAAAAGGGTTCTTGTAACTACCCAAAGACAAATCATTCCTCCTCTCAGCAACAGCTTTCAGATTTACAACATTCATTATTATATCTGTAATACTCTTTTCACGACTTCGCGACTCATATCCTGTTCCAAAGTCAAATGCTATAAATACAGCTGATAACGGAATGATTTTAATGTTATTTCCTTTATCGCTCTGGTTATGAAGGAGAAATAAGCAGGGAATGGACATGTTTACTTCATAAACTGGTGAAAACACTAGCAGGGAAAGAAACATTACCCACAGCTCCAGACTGAAAATACTTCTGTATGTCTACAGAGCATACAGCTGACTTGATCCACGTTTCCATCACAACAGTGCTTTTACGGAGGAAAGGAAAGGATTGAGGAAGTCATGAATCCCACACACAACCTTCATTCAAACGCAGGTCTATCATTAATGCTCATGAAGTGGCTGCACCCTATTATCTTCCTCCTCCTCCCCCTCACAAACCCACAGTAAGCTGCATATCCACCAGACATTTCACAGTCGGCAGGTTAAATTTGCCTGGGGGAAACAAATACTTAAAGGCAGACATTGCAAGAGAACCCTCAGCTCCACAAAATCAGAGAATCATTTAGGTTGGAAAAGACCTTTAAGATCTTAAAGGTCCAACTGTTAACACAGCGCTGCCAAGGCCACCACGAACCCAAGTCATTAAGTGCCACATCCAGATGCCTTTTTAAATACTCCCAGGAACAGTGACCGCAGCCCTGCCCTGGGCAGTTCCAATGCTGAGCACCCTCTGGGCAAGGAACTGCTCCTCAGCTCCATCTCACCCTGCCCTGGTGCAGCTGAGGCCGTTTCCTCTTCTCCCATCTCTTTTAACTTGGGAGCAGAGCTCAGCTCCCTCCTGGCCCCATCCTCCTCTCAGGCAGCTGTAGGGAGCGATCAGGTCCCCCCTGAGCCTTCTCTTCTCCATCTGCACCCCCCAGGTCCCTCAGCCGTTCCCATCACACTGCTCCAGGCCCTGCACAGCTCCGGTGCCCTTCTCTGGCCCTGCTCCAGCACCTCAATGTCTCTCTTGTAGTGAGGGGCCCAGAACTGAACACATTACTTTTCCGAAACTCCAAGGGGAAATACCTTTATGTTTGCTTTTGCAGAATCAAATAACATTGTCAATTTGCAATGGAATAGAAATGTTTGAGTAGGCAGGGGGGTTGGAACTGGATGATCTTAAGGTCCTTTCCAACCCTAACTATTCTATGATTCTGTGATTCCATGAGATTGAGCCTTTAAACCAGGTTACAGCCATGGTTCATGTTAGGAGCTAGACTAAATTGGCAAAGGTGAGCTTGTGTGCTGGGATTCTAACTCAGACTGGGGGTACAATAATCATGGTCAACTACAGAAATGTAGGATGCAGCAGTGCCAGTTGAGGAAGAAGAAACAAATAAAACAAGACAAATCTTGGGCAGAACATCTGATACGGGAAAGCCAAAACAAACTCATTCTCCTCTTTCAAGACCACTGCTAGCACCAAGGGTTGAATGTTTCAGACACTTTCTTATTACACAGAGCATGTTCCTGGAAAGACCAAGGAAGCAATTCTCAATTTAACAGGGCTTTCTTGCCTGTGTGAGCTGTGCAGCCAGAGACAGCCATTCACAACATGTGGTCTACAGATTTGGAGGGCTTCACAGATGACTTCCAAGGGCTGCAGAAGAGGTAACTAGGGAAGAAGCTCTTGTTTTGTCCCTGTCCAAGGCTTTGCATCCCTCCTGGAAAGTTTATAGGGATCTACAAGAGAAGAAAACTCTGAACCACAACTTTTACACTATTACTACTGCATGAAAAGAGATGGATGGTATTTTCCAATTAGAACTTCCATGGGTGACTCCGCTCTTAGTGGCAGGAGACATAACTATATCCTCAGAATAGCTCTGCTTCATCCAGTACACAGAACAACAGCTGGGTGTGCTAGGAGCAACTGGTCAGTGATTTGTGTTCTCCTGGTTGTTTAATAGGGCTCCAGACTTTACTGTGCTATATACTTTTATTGTGCTCTGCGGGTAGAGTTGTTTGTTCACCAAAGAACTTATTTACTGGCATTTAACATTATCAAGTCTGACTATTTCACAAATGTTAATGTTGTTGTTTGAATAAGACTCTGAGGTGAGCGGATGAAAAAGGGGAAAAGGTAAAATGATTTTGCCGTCCAATATAAGATATGAAAACCTGGTCCTTCTGAGCACTTGACATTAATAGATTGTTATATTTTTTGTATACACATAAACCAGTCTCCACTGACTTTATTGCTCTGCACACTCTTTTGCACATCCTGTCTCACACTGATGACCAAGAAATGAGGAGTGTCCAGGTAACCATATGCAAGGTTTGCCTGATGTGCAAGGAGTTCTGGAGCAGTGGGACAGAGTCCAGAGTTAGACATTAGGCAGAAGTTCTTCCCTGTGAGGGTGCTGAGGCGCTGGCACAGGGTGCCCAGAGGAGCTGTGGCTGCCCCATCC
>JAOEHX010043681.1:9769-20910 GCA_025448015.1 Bolborhynchus lineola | reverse complement strand
AATTCTAATAAAATTCTTCCCTGTGAGGGTGGTGAGGCACTGGCACAGGTTGCCCAGAGAAGTTGTGGCTGCCACATCCCTGGCAGTGGTTAAGGCCGGGTTGGGTGTGACTTTGATCAACCTGGTCTAGTGGAAGGTGTCCTGGCTCATGGCAGGGGAATCAGAAATAGACGATCTCTAAAGGTCCCATCCAACCCAAACCATGATACTATGAAAATTATTTGCAATTTTCCCCCTCCTCAAATAACTTTCTGCCCTTCAGAAGGGCTTCACACCTTTCTCATAGATAACCACCTTGTTTCTTTTCCTCTTGTGTCATCTCTACACCACAGTTACCGACCATCTTTCCAGTGACCTTAACGGATACCTGTGTGTTTGAACTTAGATAATTCAAGACTGAACAGCAAAAAGTGAAGTTTGAGTACCCTGTGTCAGTATGTTTTTAACCCAATACTATGGCAAAGCAAGTGTCTGCAGCTCCCACTGATCTCACTGGGAGAGGCAGAGAGCTATGCAGTAGCACTTCCTTGTCACCAGTCCATGACTTGTAGAGGTATGGGAATAAGGGAAAAGGCTCCAACCAGCTCATAATACAAAACATGCCTGCACTACAAAACCTGTGCTCTTTGCACTTGATTTGGAGGCTCAGCACTCCATACATAAGTGTATTCTGTGGGTGGGACAAGACGACAACATCCAGGACATCAGCCACCATACTCTTTGAAGCCGTCTACGAGACTACCAAATTCTTTGAATTAACAGTGCCCGGCACTGGCCTTTATTGTTAATGCTCCTACACACCACGTAAGAGCACAGCAGTAAATCAAGTAGCACAAGAGAACACCTTGGGCCCCAAAAGCATCATTCTACTAAAGGGAATAAAACTTCCACCAACTTCAGTGGCACATTAACTTCAATTTTACATCATGTTTTACTAGGACTGTACTTACTAGGACATACTAAGTAGTACTAAAGTATAACACAGCCCTGCAAACCACAGCAAAGGAGCTGACCCAATATATAAGCCCCCCCAGTCGCAATGAGACTGCCCAGGTGTAGGTCTAAGGTCAGTCACCTATGAGCTTGTTTTCTTCCCCCATTTCAGCATCAGATCCATTACACATAGTATTTCCACAACTCTCTCTTCTAGCAGGAGAATAAAAAATTTCCATGACCTCTTTAAAAGCCCAATGAGGATCACATTCGAAGCACTGCACTGATTTTACTAACCAGAAAAAAAAAAAGTGTGTGTGTATATATATATATATACACACACACACACACACACACTATGTATATAGGAAATGACTAACCATAGCAGTGAACTCTTTGAGTTGCTGCCAATCCCTTTACAGCCAAATATCCTATTTCAGTTTGATCTCATTCTGCAAATGAAAGCCTGCCATACTTGGGTCTGACCTGGCATCTCAACTGGGTGCAAGACAGCAATTTGCAAAAGTTGCTAAGTGAGTCAATGAAACTAAGACTATATCTGTACCTGGGGGGTCTTCACAAGAAACTGACACACATTCAACTCCTGTGCAAACACTCATTCATAAATAGAGTGGCTTAAATTAGTGGTTATTATTGGTTTAGGCCCTGATTCAGCAAAGCACTTAAACATTGACTTCAAAAGAACTTAAAAATATGCCAAATGTGCTACAATTTTTTACCAAAGTGGTACTTTAGTAATGTTGCATATTTCAGAAAAGAGAGATGGAAAGAGTTTTTATTTGGCAATTAACTCTTTAAGACATTGTTTGGTGATATAACCAGGACACAGTCCCCATGCTAAACCTACTAACGAGGCTGAAAACCTGCTGAGCAATAAGATGAATAATTCCTTAATAAAACAACTTCAAACCTGAACAGTGTGGAATTAACTCATGTAAATGTCTGGTTTGAGAATTATCCATACCTATGGTCTTATTCATGACAGGAGACACATATTACAGCTCAGCCTGCTAGGAAAGTGGTGCAAAGCCAAACCAGCCATACAAACTGGCTCTGGGCCCAGGCAGCCAATTCAGCCAGCCCTCAACATCCAAGAGCTGCAAACTGTGTCAGATGGCACCAGGCCAAGGCACAAGCCAAGCCATAGGGATAACCAAAAGGTGGGAAACTCATGTAAATTGGTCCTTCTGCTTCTTAACTCTTCAGAGCCCACCCTGTCTGCAAGCCATCTGCATTCCAGTCAACACCGTTCCTGTGCATGGCTGAATAGGAAAGACAGGAAGCTGTAGGACCAAAACTGGTGGAGGGGGGAAGCCTCAAGGGATGTACTATTTGTCCTGCCTGGACAAAAAAGAAAGTTTTGCCCTTTATAGGTTTTAGTCTCTTCCTATACTTTTTTTTTTACTACATCTATCCCCATCAAGTGTGGATTAACGTCCCAAGAAATGGGGCAAATGAGACAAGCAGGCTTCTTCTGGTAACTAGCCATATCAGGAGAGATGTCAGTGAGTTGCTTGAAATTCCACAGGAATTGACCTTATGTAGATGTGAGATACCTCAATTTGTCTTAGTTCACTACTGTTTCTTTTAAGTAAAAGCCAAAGAACAAGTTTCTGTTGCCCTCATTCGCAGTACACATCCTGCAACACAGGATGCTACACATGGGACTAAAAGGCAATCTGAAAAACAGATCCCTTCACACCTGGAATTGCAATGCAAGCAGGACTCACAAGAATAGCTCTGGGAGGATTAAACCTCGTGTGAATCTGACCAACTGCTGCAAAGCTTTGACAATAGGGACAGGGGCAGAATCCTTCTCAGAGCACATGAGTGACGGCAATACAGATCTTTTAAGCAAATCCCCACTTGAAGAGGCACTTTTCAAATTGTTGGCAAGGTAACGCTTCCTGTACTTGCATTCAGGTAGTGGGACAAAGATGCTGCTGTTGTTGGGAACTAACTCTATTGTTACACTTTCTCTACAGAGCTAATAAAGGTAAGAGGATCTCTTAGCAAAGCAACAGACACAAGGACGGGTATATTCAATAATGCAGTGCTGGTTTCTGAAGCAGAACATGGGGGTTGGTTTTACCCCACTGCAAAATAGCTCTTCACTTAAAATGGAAAAGAAGAGGTCCTAAGGCTGAGCATCCAGTATAGTATCACCTTGTTTACATGAGCAAAATCACAACCAACAGCACTGAGCACTCTCTGAATTTCTAAATAAAGAAATAAATAATGACAACATGCTTTGTGATTCCTTTTGATCATCAACTATGAAAGTTCACAGGAAGTTTATGCTACCCCCTTCTGACTGGAGACATCTTATCTTCCAAGGACCACTAGCCAAGAGACTAAGAAGGAAGTGTCAGCCTGATGTTCCTTTGGACAAAAAGCAGTGACTTATCCGTGTGCTAACTTCTGCAGTTGGCTCCCTGTAGTGTAGTCATGACTTGAACCTCTAAGTTGGCCTGGAGACCCCATGAACTGCTGCTAACACGCTGGGGGATTGCTGTAAGCCCTGCTTAGCGTCTCTGAGGAGGAAGGGTACTGCAAGCACTAGCCCAGTACCACTCCCATCACCCTCATCCCATCAAAATCAAAGCCAGCAACAGCATGTGTTTTCTTATGCATGTAACAAGTTTGTCTTTCATGTTGTCATAACCATCACAGCAGGCAGATTTTCCAAGCTGCAGACAAAACTATTTTCTTCTCTATTCTGGATAGAAGAGATGAACAAAATATTGCTTTAAATATCAACAGCTCTTTTCAGTCTTTCATTCATAGCCCTCAGTGTGCTCTGCAAAGCTGAGTAAATGCCATTCCCGTGTGGCTGCTTGGAAAAAGCAGTTAAGCGGCCATGGGCATGAGGCTGCACAGTGGCCCTCAGAAACAGTGTGGCCAACTGGGTTTGGAGGACCAGGCTCTGCTGCCTCCCCTGAGACCACAGTTAGGACCTGGAAGGTGGCTGGGGTCAGCTGAACTCCGAGGGACATGAGAAACAGCTGAAATTAAGCTTTCCTTCTAGCTAATTTCTAGTGCCATGGAAGAAACGAAAGTCAAGTGACAGCAGAGTGAGTAGGATGAGCTTGCACGAAACAAAAGAAATCCAAAACCAGACCACACAGACAATTCAAAACCATTTTGTGAACTCTGCGTTAGTTTCTCAGTACCTCGGTTCTTCCTGGGTTTAGCAATGGAGTGCGGTACAGAGATGCCCAAATTAGCCTTACCCATGATAACTGGAGAATTGGAAGCAGCGCAGCCCCAGCAGCATCCAGTGTTCAAGCAATGCTCAAACTAGTGCAGCTGCATTTCTGAGGGAAGGTCATCATGCCTCCATACAGTGCCCCACTCCACTGAAGGGCTGTGCAGACCTCCCAGTGTCAGCTCCGGGGCAATCTGTGCTGAGCTCCATTGTGTGGCACAGACACCCCCTGAGCAACATGCTGCAGATCACAGAGGAAGCCAGTCCCAGTGCTGGGAATTCAGCTCCCAGTACTGGAGCTCCAGATGAATGCCTTAAAAGCAAGGTCACTCCTCCTCCTTTGGTTCTGTGCACTCTTCTGTACAAAGCTAGAGGAAGCCTCTGAAAACAGCCCCAATTTCAAGGAAGGACTCTTCCAACACCCTCTTTTAGGCTGCTGGGGAATCACACACTTGGCTGTCTCCTCTTCACCACTAAGAGTAGAGGCTATTATATAAGAAGAAAAAAAAATAAAAAAAAAGGACAGTGTGCTTTACTCTCATCAGAAGAGATGTCTCAGAGATAAGATTTTGCCTCTTGCCATGAAAAAGCATAATTTATTTTAATTAAATTATTTCCCATCTTAGAGACAAAAGAAAAGCAAAAATCAACAAATTTTTTACATCAAACTGAAAAGGGCGGAACTTGGGAAAGTACCAGTGGTTTTCTTCCAAGTCTGGGAAAACTATACAACTTATATAGGCCAGGACGCTGTTACAGATATTTTTCCTTTAAAAAACTGGATAAGGTCCATGTAGTCACATGACATTCCCCATTGCTATGTACATTGCTTTAAGGGGATGGACAACTCACACCTTGGAACTGCTGCTGCTTGCTGTTCATACTATGAAAATGGTGAAATCCCACAACACAGGCCAAGTGTTAGCCATTTAGTGTGCAAAGACCACACACCACAAAGTCTGCAAAAGACCTTGCTGCCAGTGAAGGAGTGCTAGCTAGAGCTCTGCTAAAAGTCTTGATTTCTAGCTAACCCCTAACCTGGCCTGCAACAGCATGAGCACTGAATGCTGCACTAACATCTCCATTTAAACACCACAGTGGGACCACACTTGTACAGGCCCTGGCCATTCACAATTTATCATAGAATCATGGAATTGTTTGGGTACGAATGGACCTTAAAGATCATCTGGTTCCAACCCCCCTTCTGTGGGCAGGGACACCTTCCACTAGAGCAGGTTGCTCAAAGCCCCATCCAGCCTGGCCTTGAACACTGCCAGGGATGGGGCTGAGATTTAAATATGTACTTTATGGCTGTTACCCTTGCAATTGGGTGTGTATATTCGCTGTAAACACAAGTTAGTGCCTACAATGCTGGAAGCAGATTGTGGAAAGTCTGAACCATAAGATTCAAATCATTAGAAGCATGCATTGCAACTTGCTTTGGGGAAAATTCCCCATTCAAGAACAGACATGCCGATTATGGCTCCAGTTTTCTGATTTCCTGACGTGTGAAAGTCCCATCAGTAAACATGAGAGCTCTGTGCTTACTGAGAGCATAAAGCAACACTCTCAGTTTGCCAGAAAAAGCTGAAAGGGCTTTTTCCTCCATGCTCACAGGGTTGAAACCCTCTACTCTGCTTCCTGCACAGTGTAGAGGGACCTAAAAAGGAGTCACAAGAATCAAATGTTGCTCTTGATTTTGACACCACTCAGTTCTATGACCCTGGATAGCTTTCTTTGCCTGGTAACACAGTACCTGTTTGGCTTTCTGAAGCACTTGAAAATCAGAAGCAAACAGAATTGGAACGATGCAGTAAGTTGCAATCTCACCATAACCTTCAAGCAATGTGTATCTTTGATCATGTTATACAATTTTGTAGATTGATCAACCTCCAATGCTGTTTCCAGTTTCTTAACCTGCTTCACATCTCTGTATTTTTGATACTCCCTCCAGCCCAAAAAAGGCCAAACATGAACAGGGTTTCTTCATCATTCCTACCACCAAAATAAGAAACTTTCTTCACAATTTACACAGTCCCAGAGCACAACAAATGCAAATGCAGCCCTGAGCCAGTGAAATATTTAAAGACTGATTTTTCCTGTCTGCGTTTGATGAAGCCAGAACTTTGGACAATTTTTCTTAGACAGATTTTGTATCTAGTCACAGCCTAAAATATTAGATATTTACACTGCAAGATTAAAAAATAATAATAATTAAAAAAAAAAAAAAAAAAAAAAAAAACCTATGTTGGGGCATTTTAGAATCCTCTCCATCCTGCTGTGTTCAAAATAAGCTGTGCTGCACCTGACTTGCAAGAACTTCCACAATGATTAAAAATCTCATACAAAATGTTGTACTTTATCACTAGTTTCATCTCTGGTTTACCAGGGTGTGACCTGGGGCAAATCTTAGCAATTCTAATACCTCACCTCCTCTGGAGTAGCTCTCAAGTGTAATTCACACAGCCTGAGAACCAAATGTAAAAAAACCCAGGAATTTGCAACCCCAGTTCCTAGACATGTAAGACACTTAGGGAAAGCCAACAGACCAGCACAACAGAAAGCATCTGTAAAACATGCTTTCTATTGCATTTTACATCCATTTCGAATGGCACTTCCATACTTTAGGAAATACAACCCTTCCCTGCTATTCAGCATGAGCCACAGGCAACTGAAGCAGCTTTCTGCTTTCTGTCTTTCTAAAGAGCTGATAATAACTAAATCTATTAGAAATACTATTAGAATAAACTTATTAAACTTCATAAGTTGGCCACAGACCGCTGGAAGAAAAGCACCACTGTATCAAGAAAGAGGCTGACTATACCTCTTTTAATAAAACCACATTCCCACTAATAAGCCCATTTAGGAGGCTGTATTAACATAATCTTTAGAGACATTTTCACTATACAGTTCTAAAATCACAAGGTGGGCTACGGAATGCAAAACAAATGTCATGCACTGTCATGCACACACGGACAGAATGAGAGTCACCTGCTTGAATGCTATCTCCTGGATGAAAGAGCAAGTCCATTAACATGAAAAGGTGATAAAAACCCCCATAGGCAAGGCAGTGCACCTCTAAGAGGCAAAACAACAGGCATGTGAGGTAGACAGTGGAGCAGACCGCTATGACTCACAGGCTGTAAGTCTAGTCAGTGAAAAATCTGGCAGAAGTGCGCTGTTTGACTGGATCTGTACATTCCCGAGAGACTTATAGCTGCTTATTAAATCATCTGTTCCTGTTAAAACCAAAGAAACTGTATATGTTTCACTGGATTTTACATCTGCTAGAAAGACCCATTAACCATTAATACCAGCCAGAGTAGAGTTTTTCTATTGGGTGAGCCATTTAAAAGATTTTAAGACATTACTTGTGACAGGAAGTAAAATCTACACAAGAGACAATGGGCTGCAGGGAGACCTATGCATCAGGATGGGTCTCCCTCACTGGCATCTCTGGTTTGCCTAGCTAATCTTCAAGACCAGACTGGTCTCTCAAGTGACAAACAGTTTCTGCACAGGAAAGAAAAGAAATGGTGCTTTCTACAGAAAAAGTTCTACAGAAGAAAGTTCTGTTGAATAAATAGTTATGTCTTTAAGAAAATGACTGTTGTGGCTTAAGACAGGGCTTGTGGAGCAGGTTTGTGGAGAGTGGTAACACACAGGCACACACTGGTGCCAGAGGACCTTTCAAACTGTGAGGAGTGGGCAGTAGTACTGGCCAATTAACTTCTTTAAACACATAAGTTGCTCAGTTCAGGAGCTGGAGGTAGCACTGCAGTTTCATCTCAAAATCCAGGGGAAGAAGAAAAGGAGCTGTACATGGCCCTGCTCAAAAAATGAAGACTGCTGCTTCAGCGTGGTTAGTTCACAAAAGAGAGAGAAGGATGTAATTTCATTTCAATCCACCCCATTGAGCTAAGCAAGATATTTTGTTACCTCAAAATACTCCTTGTTGCATCTCCATCCCTACACTTCGCACACATTACCCACTGAAAACCTGCACAAAGAACATTGCTTCTCCCATCTCCCTCCTCTAAGTCTTACTTTTTTGTTCTGTTTTCACCCTTTGGCACATCCACAGCTCAACTCTCAGAAATAGACATCTCTCAGTGGCAATGTACAAAGGTGTTATTAAATAAGAAGCCATTTGCTGAAGCATATACAGGCTGAATGTCCTGAACTCCCAGAAGGGATGAATGTTAAACATATTTTGAATTAACTCCTTAAAAATAAACAAAGATCCAGGCATATTTGCCTAACATCTGAGAATGAAGAAATACTGTATCCCTGGCTACTTCAGTGCTGACACCGGAATAGAGACATGCATTAAAAACACAGCAAATGCCCTTCTTGGTCAGAGCAGCAGAGTATCTAGCTCAATACTCTGCCTTCAGAGGCAGTGAAAGGCAATGCTAGTCAGGGCAAGCTCAGAAACCTAACTGCTTTCTGGCTATTTTTCTTTGTCCGAGACTGCAGGCTATGGGTAAGCAGAGCTGAAAAAGCAGCAAGATTTGCAACATTCTGCTAACAGTGTGTTTGCTACTCTTATTATATCAGTGAAATCCTGTTAAGCCTGTAAAGTGAAACATGACAGAGAGCCATGCCTGAACTGCCATACTTAGCTGAAAAGTCAACAGCTTGGGCATTTGAGAGCACAATAACAGAACCAAGACCCACATCAACTCACACACAGGATGGCCAAAGCATGTAAGAGAGGGAGCGGAACACCACCATGCCCGTGGGTGCAGCTGTGGCAGATTTACCAGCACACAATGGAAGGGAGGGGACAAGAAGGGATGGATTGTGTAGCACATTTTTCTTTCATGTTTTTGAATTGTTGTCTTGTAAAAGTCAGTTTGCTAAAAAACATGACAAGATAATGGTAGATCCTACTGAATCTGCACAGCTACACAGTGCCAAACTGATTTCTGCAGTAAATCATGTGCACTCCAAAAGCACAAAGGCAGGGCTGTACAGCTTTGTGAACTTGTTGAGTGTACATTAATTTTTGCCAAAAATGACAAAATGTCTGTCAGCCTTCGGATTTTTTTTCCTGTTTATTATCTGTGCATTGAACTGCCTTCATTTTAGCATGCTGAATCAATACAGAAGGAACAAGCACAATGAACCTGATCTCCCAGCAATCTGTATGTGTTACCATAGCTATGCTCGATAGGTTAGAGTCAGTCTCCTATTCTGCAGCTGCACAGACCACAACCATCACCAACTTCCCACCCTTCACAGTAACTAATTTTCTGGGATGTCAGTTAGCCATTGATTTTGTATTATGTCTCTTTAAAAATCACTATAAAACAACATCGGGGGCATAATTATGGCAATATCACACTCAGCACAGTAATACCACACCTCAGCCCATTCACGGTGAGACACGGTGTGACTAAGGCAGGTCATCCCTGCAGCAGACTGCTTAACAGCCTTTCAACTAGTCACGAGTTAAAATTCTCAGATGGTGGCACGGAAAATCAAGAGTGTTATTCAATCCTGAATAATCGTCTTCATTATCTTTTGATTTCGCTCTACTTCTGTAACTGGAGGCAGCTATGCTAGTTAACATAACTCACTCACTTTGTCAGTGTTTTCTTGTGTGCCATGCACACAGCAATACTGGAACTCACAATCAGTGAACTTGGAGCAAAGATGAATCTGGGCTGACATTCCAGATAAATCCCATCATATCAGTAGATGTCCGTCACCCACCCACCCCTCCCCAGTGATCCAGCCACATATGTGTGAGAGTTAAGCACTGATAGGGAGGAGGATTGATCACTGTATGGCATAGGGAGCACACAAACATTGCTGCCCACTCTCACCAAAGGAAATACTATATGAGAACAGCTGTGAGAAACAGCAGCCTTCCAGGCCAGCACAGAAGCTGGGTCAGCCCTTAGACAAGCTCCTGAAGTCAACGCTTAGCTTTCAAGCAAATACTCAAGTATTTGGCTGAACTGGGACCATTTTCAAGTGTGGGACACAGAATCCCACTGAATGGTTGCTCCAATGACAGACTACAAAAGTATTCTGGGTATATAAAAATGCAGTAATTTATGGGGTGCATTCTGCCTTAAACAGAACCTCAGACTCATCTGTTCTTCACAAGTGATTGTTTCTTAAAGACAGTTGCTGTGTCCCTCATCTGCAAACACTGAGAGAACATCTGCCAGCCTTGGTAGGAAATGGTTTACGCTGACTGAAAGTATTTCTGAAACCCCATCAATTCTGCTCCACAAGAAAAAAGAAAAAAATAAATATGAGTAACAACAAGAAAACCCAAGATAATTTGATAGTCTTTATTCTGCATCTTTGCTGAGAAGTAAGAATCTTTGTTTTCTCTTTCAGACCATCCTGTTATTCACACAGAGAATTACAGACCTAACCAATTCTATAAATAGTTGTTCCCTGAACTCATGGTTTAAGTTTAGGTCAAAGGATGATCATTGACATACAAAGCATGACTCTTCCCTGTCATTCTGTGAAAAAAAAAAAAAGAAAGTAAAGCCATTCTGATTCCTGACAATGTTACAGCCCATTTTAGCTGTCCTGATCTGCTGCCCCTTTTCCTCAAAATCATCAAGTGGCAGATGTCAGAAGAAAAAAGATGCTGCAATCCTTAGTTAGAAAGAAAGGTCTCCTGGAGAGAAGCATGGAGCCAGGAGCCAGGTCCTGCCGTCCCCAGGCTCACCCAGCCTGCAAGGGTGCACAGCAGCAGTGGAAGTGCAGCCTGTTCCCTGCTGGTATGAGCACAGGTAGAGTAACACCTTCCAAACCCTAAGTTTCAATTGTAACATGGTCCCACCAACCTACCCAAAGTTACATCAAAATCTCTATACCTCAGTGCAGGGTTATAACACTTGTTTTGCCTAATTCATGGGTTATCATAGAGATGTAATTATTAATAAACCTGATCATTACTGTTTGTAGATGACTAATGCTATTCTGCTGCCCACAAAGCTGTGAC
>JAOEHX010043679.1:0-24233 GCA_025448015.1 Bolborhynchus lineola | reverse complement strand
ACCGTCTGGGGAAAAAAGAAGTCAGAAGTGACTTTATAACTCCAAAGAACCATAGAATGGTTTGGATGGGAAGGGACCTTAAAGATCAGGTTTCACAAATCTTGTGGCATTTTGGTTTCCTATTTATACTCCAATTTAGCAATATTGGTTTTGCCATTGTAAGGCACAGACACATATCTCTAGCAAGGACCAAACTTACCATGCAACTAAACAAGGCAGCTGAGAGGGTTAATTAAACATTACACCACTCATCATAAACTCCCAAGCATGCACTGACTTATTATTTTTACAAGTGAAAACAAAAGAGATATTATAAGGGAAGAAACAAACAGAAACCCCAAGCTAAGCATGAGTTGGATTGAATTAAAGTCAGCCTGAACTTAGCTGGTGACAATGCCTGCGATGGGACTGAATTCATAAATGCCTCATGAAAATGGTAGCATTTGAGGCAAGCTTGCAAGAGCATTGCTCCACAATGGAGAGTTTTTGCCACTACAAACAAGCATAATTTCTCTCATTTCTCTACAAACCATTTATTTTCTTTTGCTTTAAGAGACTAACAACCGTAGCTGGCACCGTTATAGTCTCCATTTCATTTTGCTGCCAGAAGTGGTACCGAGGAAAAACTTTCAGTTAAGGGCTTATTTTTATATCTTAAAAGAAGAAAGCCAAAGCATTTTCTCCACATTAAGTGGTCTTAAAGAGGGGATTTGAACTGCTCTGGAAGCATTTATATAATTGAATTATAATTTGCTTCATTTAGGCTTGCGGTCTCTTGTGCACTGTCCAGTGCACAAATCAGGCATTTCGTACAATTCAATTACAAATATACCCAGGAACCTTTTAATCTTGTATTAGGTTTCAGAATTGATTCCTGCTGTCAGCATCGAGTCTCTGTGTTTGGCGAGTTCCCTCAAATCGTATGCAAAGACTAATGGTGAGTTCTTTCAGATGTTTATAGGCAAAAAAAAGGTGCAATTAACTAACACAGAGGTTAAGCCAGATTTTAGGAACCAGATTATAATTGCAACCATGGTCATATACCCACCCGTGTGTGAAGGGTGGGAAAATTCAGACAGCAGCAATATATACTCATGACTCTATTCCCCCCACTTTTAAGCTCTGTGTTTTCCTTGGAAAAAGAATATATACACACTATTGAACTATAAGGCATAATGTAGAGTGTAAAGAGTTTGTGCCTGGAAACACATCCTCTCCTACTAGAAAATGGAGTATTTGTATTTCTAGATACTGGACAAATTCCATAGTAGTACATCTGCTAAGCAAACATTTTAAACTCTTGCCTAAAGTAATGGAAAATGTCATGTTCTGCTGATGGAGTCGTGTAGGCAACATGCTCCTTTAAAAACTAAAACCAGGTGTTACCACTCCAGACTGTAGCGAGAGTAAACGCTGCACACATCAGTTTACAGAATCTGAGTGACTCACAGGAGTCTCTTTCCGGAGATTCACCGTTTCTCTTGTTCTTTGGTCTGCCCAGGGGAGCTCTCTTCCCACAGAAGCCCTCTCCTTCCCAAAACTATCTAAAGATCAGAGGCTGTGTTAATCAAAACGTTGGTTTTATACAATTAGAACAGCTTCAGAACCAAAAGCATTGCCAGAGGTTTGTATTTACCCACCAACTGCTCCATGGAATTTACTGACGCGTTGGGTTTCGCAGAAATCTTACCTTTTTAGGGAAAAATCAGGTTTATTTTCAAGTGATAAAATATCCTAAGTGCAGAGCAAAAACATGGAACTAGCTTGGCAGTACCAAAGCTTCTCCTGCCCTTCAGGCAGGTATTAGAACAGAGCAGATCAAAACCTGCTAACAACCATACTCACAGGTACTGAAGGAGTCACATTGGATTTACTCTCCTGTAAATCATAGCAATACTCTTCTCCAAATTCCCCCATCCCAATCTCTTGCAAAAAAAGCATACTTTTGGATAATACATCTCATAATATGTAGAAAAGTTGTTACAATTATACACTGCCCTACACAAGTTACACAGGCGCAAATTGCCCTGTGCAAATGGACCAGCAAACTGAGATGGATGCTATAAGGAGAACAGACACACGGAACATTTGGTTTGACAAAAGCAGAGGCCTGTATACAGCAAATATCTACTTCAAATCCCAGATTCAGTGGAAAGATTGGTGCCCCATTTCCCTTTGGTTTTGATGGTTCATGAGTGTGCCTTCATGAAGCAGCATCCCGCTTTTCCCTGAAGGCTCTTTTAAAAAGAAGCCAGTGAGAAGGAAACCTCCCAACAGCTACCTAAAGTGAACTTCCAGAGTCATAACAATCATCAGACCAAGTTTTTCCTTGGGTGGGACCAAACAAGAAAAAGTTTTCCACCTTCCACACCATGTGTTGCGTGTTTAAAAAACAAGCAGTCATCTACATCTTCAACACATGATATTCATAATCAGATTACATCAGTTATAAATGCTCCTTCAGCCTAAATACATTTAAACAATGCTTTCACAAGAGCCTTCAACTGCTGTGGCTTATCACAGTACAAAACACAGTAGCTCTATGGGGGTCTACAGAGCTGTAACAGTTTGGGATGGGCAAAAAGGGGGGAAAAGAAAACCAAAGCTCCTCCAGCATGGAGGGCTGCACAGTCAGGCATGTGCAGGCACAAGTGAGAGCCTGATGGGTGACCTTGTATTCTCCCACTGGCATTTGAGGATGTCCAAACACAGATGATGGATTTTACAATGCAGACTGTTAAATGTCACATCCTTCGACAGCAGGGCTTAGTCTTACAAACTAATACCATGACCCAGGGTGGTATGGGGTGGAGTGGCTGGAGGAGGACACCATATCCACTGTGGATTTATTGGTTTGCATTACTCAATAGCGCAGCGTGGGCAGCTGATGGAGTGCAGCACTACTCCCCTCCGATGGGGCTGGCATGGTTGCAGACAGGGGCTGGACCCAGCTTTGAGCCCCCCAGATCAAGGCGGACATAGACCAAACGCTTCTGCACAGGCAGCTGAATAAGAGCCCCGCAGCAAGTCCATCCCAGCAATGCTTCTGGGATTCAAGGATCTCTTAGGAAGAGACAATAGCAGCTCCAAGAGCATAGACAAAGATTTTTCCTGAGGTAACAAACTGTTTTGCAGCCTTTTCTTAACTGACCGATTTAATGTGCCTCAAAGGCGCCTGTCCTTTAGCAGGCGTGCAGCCTCAGCCCTTGCAAAGGGAAGGGCCTGCTCAGGGATTTTACTGCCATAAAGCAACTGTTCACTTCTGAAGTGTTTTTGCCACTCTATTACAGCCACAAAAGCTGCAACTAAACCAATAAAACATTTAACAGCACTCTTGGGATGCTCGTCCCTCTGCTCATGTGAAAGAAACTGGATGGCACAGCTGTTACTACAACACATCAGCTCATACTGCTGTAACCCCATTCAGGATTGTTTCATGTTGCTCATTTTGGAGACCTTGTTCTCTATGTTGACCTTACCAAGCCAAAATGTGATGATTGCTATGCCTGTATCTCTTGCTTAGAGCTGGACTAAAAGAGGACTTCACATCAGCAAGGATTTAAGAGCTTCTCCATATCCCATTATTATCTATTATCATTTATTATTACTAAAGAGCATGAAAATCAGCCACATAAAGGCTTACCTGGGGGTTCCCACTCAGTTTCACAGAATCATGTGTTGAAAGTATAGATGACTTTTAAAGCAAAAAAGCTATATATAGAATAAGAATATAAAAAATTATAAACAGACATAAAAGCAAATATTTTGTGCATTTCTCATTGACTTCTAAATGTTGCATCCACTACAGCACAGCTTCCCCTGTGGTTCACAATTTCTCATATGTAGGATGACAGACAGGGACCAAGACTGAAATAACACCAGAATTCACCATGCTTTAAAAACCCATTTTCCATTTAGTGCCACTTGTGGCACCATTATTTTGTCTAGATGCTGGGTTAAACCTAGCTTTTAAAAAAGGATTTGATATTACAAACCTGATGTACACAGCAAAGGATAAAGCAAAAGCAAAGAGGCAGGACAGGGCAGCTGGAGATGCCACGCAGTCCACAATGGGAAGAGGCAGCAAAGTGCTGCGGTACGCACCTTCCAAATGAGACCCAGATGAATTTCCTCCCTGAATGAATTCATCCAGCCCAAGAGGAGGTGCCAGCTCATCAAAGCACAAGTACACTAAAGCACGTTGCTTTTAAATATCATTACACTGTGAATTAAAACATACAACCAGAACTGAGACATCCACACGTGCATTTGACAGATTTCATTATCCTTTCCTGCAGCTTAGGCTGAAAACCGATTTGTCAGTAGTTTCTACATTGCTGTATCAGGCAACCAAGCACCAAAAGAAAGAGACAGTCAGAAACAATCAGTTGCATTTCCTCTTAAATCTGCCTCAGCAAGAGTCAGGTGAATTATACACCCCCAGGTCACTTTATTTCCAGGGTGCAATGGTCCTTAATAGAGGATCCTGGGTGCTGCATATA
Source organism: Bolborhynchus lineola (assembly GCA_025448015.1). Lineage (NCBI taxonomy): Eukaryota > Metazoa > Chordata > Aves > Psittaciformes > Psittacidae > Bolborhynchus > Bolborhynchus lineola. Next base: position 19,731 of record JAOEHX010043679.1, on the reverse strand, counting down.
AAACCCACATGTGCAAGACTGCTGCGAACAAATGAAGAAATAACAATGCATACCTTGCCTCTCCCAAAACACCCCCACGCTCTGCAAACAGATTCCAGAGCCTGAAGATGATCCACCTTAATTACACCACAGGCTTTAGTGGCAATTAAAATGGTTCTATTGTCTTTTGCCTCAGGTTCAGAAACATCCTGGTGAGCTTTGAGCTCATCCGCATTTCTATGCTCATACAAAGCAGCCCAGTCCATCAAGCCACGACCAAGAAGCTAGCAGAGCAGTCACCCCACAAGACTTGCATGGATTTTCCCTTTCCTCCTTCCCTCCACCCCAGGTGAGATTTCAGTGCCTCATGTGTGATGTTGGGTATCCCGGTGCATTCTACAAAGACCATGGCCAGGTGCCACTGAGCACTCCATGTGAACATCATCAAACAGCCACAGGGGAAAAAAAGAGAAAACATCTGGAAAGTCTCTCACTGAAAGTGAATCCTGCACAGGCAATGGATGCTCTCCGCAAATGGGATCCAGTTGGTATCATACTGTAAATGCGTTCAGCGCCCATAAGAGTGGGTCATTCCAGAGGAGATGGACCTGAGATTTCATCCATGTTTTACAGTTGATCTGTATTTTTGCCTAACAGGAAAAAAACCACTTACTAGAAAACATCTCCCCTTCCTAAGGATTCTGAATGCTTTTTGTTCAACAGTGTTAGAAAGATGGGAGAAAAAAACCTAAGCCACAAACAAAGATTTAATTCAAATGTTCATATGACTCAAAAGAACACATTCAGAATTACCTGAAACTGAGTAAATTTCACAAGCAATTCAATACAAAGCCCAGGAACCGATTCAGAAAAATCATGATGAAATTTGAAACGCCCATTTCTTCTCTGGTTTGAGACAGAACTCCATGGGGGACAGAAAGAAAAGCCAATGCAGCCTGCCAGCAACTTGGTTACCTGCTGTTTGAGCGCAATATATCAAGAGATCTCACTCATACATGAAGAGCCCGGCATGATATCTATTGATTTCAAGCAAAACAAAGGCTCCCAAAGTGCTCTGTCTTACCCCAGTCTCCAAAACACAAGGTATTTATGCACCAAGTGGGGGGATTTTGAGATGTCTGCTCACTGATTGCCTACATTCAAGCATGTTTTAGCAAGGCACATTAACCCAACTCAGGCATCACAACTCTATTTCTGCTGTAGGTGATGATGATACTGGATTCCAGAGCAGCCAAATTGGCATCACTTGTTAGGGGTATCAAAAAAACCCTGAAGAATAACCACATAAATCAGAGTCAAATACTTTTGATTTTTAGGTTTTAATGTGCATAAGGACCTGATCTTTCCATTCACATGGACGCCTGCTAAATGCACTACCAAAAAGGCTACGAAGCTTACAGCTTTATGAGCAGACAGCCAACTACATGAAGTAGTATGTTAGAAATAAAGCCTTCCCATTTGCTAAATTAACTAAATTCTAATTTCATTCCTAAAACGAACCAGAGATAACTTCTGGTTGAGTTTTTTCCTGCAGTTGCTCTACAAAAATAAAGCTGATTTTGTACCATGTTGGTTGTTTCCATGTATAACTCAATTAGCATGAAAACCTGTAGGAAAACCACATCCTGATGTTTGCTGGCTGCAAGAGTATAAAATCACTTCTGTAGATCCCAAGTAGAGCTGCTTGTCATCCATTTTATAAGTGTGCAGCATTCTGGCATCTCACAGGTTGGGGTTTTTAAAGACATCTGATTTACTTCAAGGTACCCTGACGAGTCAGCCTAGCATGAAAACACATACACGTTTCATGAAGGTCATTCAAAAGTAACATCTGCTATTGATTCAATCTGAAAACTCATCACTAATCACTATAAACAGTTACATAAACAATCTTCTCTTTACTAAGAAGTTACACAAAAAGAGTAGTCCCTTCTCATGCATAAAACAACTTCGTTATTTGTCTCTTGATTACAGAAATAGGGAGGAAAAGGACTCTGGTTCGAGAGTTATACTGGCCCCGTCAGTATGATCATGATGAGGTCCTCAAGTAGAGCTATCACTTAGCACTTGAACTTCCCCACCCATACTGAAGCTGTGCAAGGCATTCAAGAGTGCATTGGTGAGCATCTCCCTACCTCCTTTTTCAACTCACTCTTCATAGGACAATTAAAAGCACCACAGACACCAACATTCAGAGGGAGCTCTAGGGAACACCTCCAAGGGGAAGGAGGAAGGATTTTAAGGATAGATAAGTCACTCGCTTTGCAAATCAACAACTGACCGTTGAGGGAAGGAAGAACAGTCACTACAGTGAAACTTCCTGGAGATCAAAAGCACTGCAAACAGCTCCACCTGCTTCGCAGCTGAATGTGGGATACCTCCTCAGTGATTATAGGAGGAAGGTGTTAACTTCTTGACAGCAGCTCCGCTGTGTTATGTTAGCTCTCAATCTGACTCTCAAGTCCTAAGCAGCGCTGTGCACTGGCCATATGACTGTACCAGAACAGACTGGTGCACATCTGACCTTCTGGTCCAGCCCCGTCATCATCATCCTTTCTATCAAATACAGGGCTGTGTTTTGCCCCAATGGGTAAAGGACCTGTATTGTCATCCATTTCACTTCCAAGTTATCAAATTCCCTCTCTCGTACTGCACTTACCAAAGAAAAGCAACAGGGGGCTGAGGAAATCAGAGCTGTGCTAATGAAAACAGGGATGTTTTCAGGCTGAAACTATTCAGGCCATTTAGAGTTTTCCAAACAATCCCAAACCTTTTTCCAAGTGATTTTCCTCATGGTTAAGCAACAGACACACACATTAATTAAAGCATTCATTTAACTCAGGTCAGAATTAGTTGAAGGCCCTTTGATGCTCAGAGGAAAAAGAAAACTGGAAATCATTGCAAGCAGAGAAAACTATTCACTCACTGGATTTCTTGCTACCTGTTGCTTCCTGCTCATAACTGCTTATAAACTGTCTTAACTTGAGACTTACATGTCTCAGTGCATTTCTACAGACCTTACAACAAGCCAGATGGCTGTTTTTTTCCTTCAGCTTTGGTGCTTCAGAAGATTATCATATGAACAGAGATCGTAACTCAGCAAACTCCTGGTTGTAGACCTTGCTGTGCCTTCCCAAAACCCAGCATGGAGACAGCGCAGGACTTTATTACACATATATTTAAGAACATTTGATCTCATCCCCCTAATTACAAATCCCAATACACCCAAATTCATAAAACGCAGCCCAGTCTGAAATATTCAGGACTATTTCATAACGCATAGATCTGATTTCTGCCTCTCACATTTACAGGTCCGTATACCTCCGATACTGAGCATGCTTTGAAAAGAGGGCACTAAGGAAGGAAGATCTTCTTGCTGAGTTTATGCCACTATTGAAATACTTTTGATGCACCTCCCCAGCAGTCAATCCTCTCCCATTGTTGAAAACAGCCTGCCTCAAGCATCTCTCTGGAGGGAAAAGCATGTGTTCTTCATGTTTTAATATGGCTAGGCACATATATATGTTCACCCCACTCAAAGGCAACCCCATGTAAGGGGTGTGAGAATAACTGCATTTTAAAGGCAGCAAAATCACTCCAGGCTAAGGAGTTCTATAACAAACTATTTACAGCAGAAATGCCTACGGTGTCTCTAAGCATCAGCGTGAAAACGCAGCCTGGCACAATTCCTTATGGTTAAGTGTACAGTAAACAACTGGGTTTAAAGATTTTAGGTATGTGAAAGCACATTAATATGTCTGCCTGAAGGGTTCCAGGGACAGCCATAAGCACTGTGGACACGATAAACTCAATTAGCTCAGTAAACAAACAAGGCACTGATATATGTGCTTAACATTTAGTGGCACGTTATCAGGTTTGGAGTCATACATCCTACATTAACAAACAAAGATGGTTTTGCACGTAAAGATTCCTATTCTCATTTTTAAAGCCACAGTTACTGCAATTCCTCTGCAGAAAAATCTTGTGCTCTTAGGAAAATCTCTTAATTACGCCTATGGAGCAGAGAGAGTCCAAAGCCAGCTCTGTCCACAGGCTCACGCATCAGTAAACTGAACTTCACAGGAACCTCTGCTAAAATGGTTATTTCCAATCCCTGCTCCCAGTGGGGATCTTGCCTTTGGCTTCCCATAGCAAGCATCAGCTGCCTGTCACGCTGTTAGGGCTTCTGGATGCAGGCAATCACTGCTGCTGTGCCCATAGCTCCCACTTAGCCAGGACATATTAAACTCCACCAAACTTGTTGCGTTGGGGAAAGGACCCCATTCCTGCTCAACTGCACCAGTTTATCTGGCCTTTTCCACGAGTCACACTCCAGGCACTGCCACCAAATAGAAGATGCAACACAATCACTATTGCTTCTTTCAATAGCCACAACACAAACTTCGTTAGCACAAAGCTTTGATAAATACATCCTCCCTCTAATTCTGCCAATTCATTCACCCCAGTGAGCTTGATTTAGTTATTACTATTTATATAACATTGCTGATACATCTTACAGCAGAGCATCTTCTCTGGAGCCCAGAGCAAGAGCTCCATGAGAGGCTTCTTACACTAGTGGTGTAGGAGATTGTGTTTCACAGGAGCAGGGATGCCCCATCTGAGTGACTGAAGCCGAAGTACACACTCCTCAAGCTACAAGTCAGTGCCAATATAAAAATCTCTCATTTCGCAATCCCCCAAACACAATTTCATTAGGTCTAAACTACCTGTGTGAAATCCAACCACCATCCCATCATGAAGTGGAAATTAATCCTCTCTTCCCAGCAAGCGGAAGAGCTGATGTTTTCCTTGGCAGTCGAATCTGCTTCAGAAACACATATTAGGAAAAGCAAAGGTGGACAGAGGTGAAAAGGTGCATTTTCCGAGCAGAGCCTACTTGGTACGTGTAGCAAGGACATAGTTCATTTCATCAACGCAGCAACCCCAGGCAAACTTCCAGCTTTGAAGAAACTGAAGGCTTGGTACAACACCAATTTTAGATGTTGTCACCCAGGAAATATCACATGGATGCAAAAGTGGCCTTGGAAATTGAGACCTGGGGAGGCAAATCCTCCCAAACATGGGTCCATCAGTACAGTCACCAGTGCACAGATGTCCCGCGCACCTCTGATGCCAAGCTCCTGACTTGCAGAGGATGACCAGCCAAGTTCATTAATTCCAGCCATAAGGAACAGCCCCCACGTATCTTTCCAGCTGAAGTCAACACCAAGTTCGGTTCAAACGGCCTCCAGCACCGCACCCCACTTGAGGCATTGCTTCCCAAGGACATCTGCACCCCTTCCCGCAGCCACACACTTCAGTTGGGGGAAAGGGGAAGGTGTGAAATTGTGCTCACAGGGGAAATCACATCAGAGCCGGCAAAGAAATCGCTCCTTCCATCAGGGAATAAACCCACACAATCCCACGTAGGCAGATGTGAAGCTATACGTGTTTCACAGCAAGAGAGAAAGGGGTTTGTGTGTGCACAGCCAGCGCCTGACGCCACCCAGGGCAGCTTCTGAGCTGCTTCTTGCTGGCCTTGCTCAAGGCACACACTAAAATGTAATAACCATTAAAGAAAGAGAGCAGAAAGACTCTTCCTCGCTGGGTTAGGCACTGGCTGCTGAAATGCGTGTTTGTTTCAGTTCAGGGCACGGAAAGTTTCTGATTTTAAAAGGAATTAATCTGTTTAGCACAGACTGCATTAATCAGGGTTCCTTGTAGAGCCATATTCTGTGCTAGAAAAACACCACCACATATTTATCAAATTTTAACCATGATTATTGTGTTTTATTGTTTCATAAACTTTCAAAATGTCATGTCATGATCTATTTCATCCCAGACTTTCCTTTCCATCTAGAAACCATTACATATGCTCCGTGGAGAAGCCAGCCCAGCTGCACATGTATGTACTACAGGATTCTGTTTGCAATGAAAATTATCTGCAATTGATTCTCATGGAGCCCAATCTTCACAGGCATCCTGTGAAGCCAGAGCTAAATAACAAACAGCATCTGTAAAAACCCATACGTTTTCCTGCAGGCAAAAATAAGGGTGGGGGGAATACAATTAGTGTCCTAACAGCAGTTCCAAGCTAATGGAAATCTGAGCCATCAGCACAGCGCCAGGGATGCTTCGCTGCAGTTTCAGCTGTTGGAGCTCTGTGGAGAGCCCAGCAATCCACAGAAACACCCCAAATTTAAGTGGCACCGAAGGAAAGCTGCATGCTATAAGCAGAGACAAGCCCTGCAGTGGTGCTGGTGCTTCTTTCTCCCTAAATAGCAATCGGTGCTGGCCCAAGTGCCCTCAAAGGGCTACAATGAACTCCCATATGCCAGAATGACGGTGGAGAGCCCTCAGGAGAGGCTAGCCATGCCAATGGAGGTCTGGAAACTCAATTTTATCCCTATTTTCTAAGTCCTGCTACGGCAGCACTAAACTCCAGTGATGTTTCTTTGGTTCCGCACTTCAGCCCTCGTGAACTCCAGATCCTCTCACTGCCCCATAAAGTCATAGAATCTGGCCTGACCTTTCCAAGCAAAGCATGGCTTAGACTAGATGTCCCAGCGCCCTGTCCAGATGAATCCACCACTTCCCTGGGGAGATTACTCCAGTGGCTGGTTCTTCTCATGATGAAAAGTTTCCCTTGTGTCCAGTTCGAATGTGTCCAGTTCCAGGAATAACTTGTGCCCATCATCCCTCGTCTTTTCCATGTGACTCCTTGTGAAAAGGAGTCCCCATCCTTTTAGTAACCACCCTTTAAATACTGGGATATGGTCATAACATCTCCCCTTTCTTTTCTCTAGCCTTCAATGCCAAAAGCATCCAGGACAGAAACTGGTAAAACCAACCCATGAACTGCAGTAAAACTCCATTGTCATCTCCCAGAGCAGAGGCCTCTACCAGGGGAGAGCCCCATCATGCACCCACAGAGCCAGGACACTGCCATGGCAGAAGAAAGAGCCACATGAGCTCCCTCCAGCTCCCCGAACGGGCTCCAGACACAGGGCGGATAGCTCCAGGGCTGGGCTGGCTCTGTTCAGGGAGCTTGGCCATTAGAGCAGACAGGCTCCAAAGAATGCCCAAACCCTGAAAAACTGATTTTATGCATATTCTGAAGATTTTGTGCATATTTTCTATCCTTCCTGGCAGCAGAGTGGATACAAAAGGAATCAAGTCCAGTATTAGTCGCTAAACAGATGGGAAAAAGAAGCTTATCCCCTGCAAGAAAGCACCACTGACTAAAATTCAAAGCAGCAGTGGTAAAACTGAAACATCCAGGCCAGTTTTGAGCACCAGTGACCGAATCTCTGCCTCTCTGACCTTCCAGAAACCAAATGTCAAAACCTTCCTACCTCTTCACTACCAAACACACAAGTTTACGTTCAAGAAGTGCTTCCATCCCATCTCCTCCACACTACTGCTTGCAACACTTTCCAGGCTTTATAAAAAGCAGGATAAGAGCTCAATATTAGCTGATAAATTCTCGAACAATTGGGTTTACAAGTGCAAGAAACACTTTCCCCCCCCTTCCTTTTAAATTTCTCTATTTGAAAGCTTGCTGGGATTTCTGCCAGGACCTGGTGGAAAGTTTTCACATCTGGGCTGTACAATTAAAATGTCAAAGCCAGAAATTATTTAGTGTATTAAGAGGAAATCTAAAGAAAAGCCACACATTTTTAAGAGTCAGATTCTTTGCTGAACTATGCCAAGACTATTTCCTCATTCAGTGGGAGCCAATATTTCAGATACTGTTACAACTACTACAAGGATCTTGCCAGTTTTTAAGCTTCATGCCACTTTGCCCCCTTTCCATCTTAGATTTCTCCTTCCAGCCCCACCAGCAGCAATGCCTTGAGCATCTTTCAGCACCACATGCACCAGGGATGCCCCAAACCTGCATTGAGCACACTCTTTGCTCCGCTGGGGTAGGGATTAGGATTCAGTAGGTGAATATTTGCATCAGATGGCAAAGCATATCAGTGTTAATCAGCCACACTTCAATCACTAAGACTGTGTTTCTTCAGCTCTCAGTAACAATTTAGGATCCGAGTTATTGCCATGCAAATGAAACAAGTTAAAGCTGTTCTGTACGGCAGGATACCTTCCAAACCAAACCATTCTATGTTCCTATGATTTATGAACTTGGGAAAAAGAGGAAATAGTGACTTATCAGTCCTCTGATTCTCCCCAATACTTCACCTGTCTTCCAGAGGATCTGCTCAACAAGTGGCATTGCAACAACTGGACAAACCAATGCATACACAAGCCTAACAGCAACCTCTACATCCTAATAAAAACCTTTCAATCCTAATAAAGACTAAATAAACCTGTTAACAATAATCAGAACCAACACTGACCCACCACACTAGCACCAGGACTGACTGCAACCCAAGGACTGAAAGTTACATTCCCATTAGAAGCTACCTTAAAATCATAGCTGACTCGTTGCACACAGCGGCAAGACCTGGGATTAACTCAGGTTCAGGTAAGGCAATGGTGAGCGTGGGCTGTGCTGGAGGCTTTTGGAGGAGGATGGGTTTGCTAACTAAATCGGTGTCCTTAAGCAACTTGCTGCAAAAATCCATACTCATATCTAGTTTAATCACCTGTTTTAAGAAGGAATTCAGCAGGTACAGCAGAGCATTTATCAAGAGCAGATGAGATGGGAGTCAGGCTGGAACTGAGGAGCAGGTTCCCTTTCACACCCAGGTAGTTTATCTATGTTTGAATTACATCAGTCGCCTTCTCCCTGCCCTAAATTGTGTCTTGCTTAATGTGAGAGACTTTTATGATGGAGATTCAGCTCCTCTTGGTTTTAATTATTCATACACAAATCCATTTTGGGATAGTGGGAAGACCACGAAGGAAATGACATGTCAAGACACATAAATGGGTAAGGAAGACAAGTGAACCAAAGAGGGCTCCTCCAACCAAAAGTATCTGCAAACAACTAACTTCAGCTTGCTATTCACAACTTAAGATGGATTATTTATAGGCGAGAGCAGAAAAGTTGCATGTGAACAGAAATTGCAGCCTTAAATGATAACACACCAGCGATGCTCATGCATCTAGGCCCATCCTAAAAAAAGATGCAGACGTGGGACATGCTCATCCCCGATGTATTTTTACCTAGAGGAGCTGGGAGAGGCACGCTTTTGGCTGCAGCTCTGCAGCTGAGGAGAGCTGTGGGTGATGCTTGGCACCGGAAAGCTTCAGCTCAGCCCCATTTTGTATCACTTATCAGTCCAACCAGCAAAGCAGTTTCTGCTGCTTAAAAACACAAACAAAAGAGCATTTTCAGAGGAAAAAGAACACCCAGCAACATTTAGCTCTCTTGAGACTACCGGGAAGGACCCTTTCCCTGCAAGAGTCCCACAGAGGTGTTCAGAACACAGACCTCCCATTCTCCCTCTCTGGAACTGACAGCCCCGATTAGGACTTGGCTGCACAAACCCGATGAAGCGAAACAACAACATTTCACAGCCCACAGCATTCCTGGCTCCCCCTCAAAACGCTGGCAGCCAGGAGAGGTGCTGGGCTGAGCCTCCATCCCTTCATCTTCCTTCTTCCAGCTTTTGCACTTCAAGCTATCAGATAAGTACAAATTGCCTTTAACAGGCATTATTACTCAATTTCTCAGGTGCTAAAGGCTGTATCATCCACACACCCTGTCAGGGTGTCCTAATTTGAGTGGAAACAGCTTCAGTAAGTGGCCTTGATCAGAGGGGTCCCCATCAGTCTCCCAGGCAAGAGCTGGGTTTCAGCTGGCCCCATTCATTAGGCTGCTCGTTATTCCTTGGCAAGGGTACAACCCCAAACAGAAGAGATTAATGGCTTAATCCCAGGGCCCCATTTTACATTAAGCCAGGCTATTGCTCTTAAACCTTGGTAGAGGATAGCAGAGGGTTTGGCACCAACTGCACAAAAGCTGGTATCCATCGGCAGTGATCTCTGTGTCCATCAGCCTCATCAACAGCCACAAGCTTGTGCTTTATCAGCATGGCTGAGCAGCAGCAAGCCATTAGCAGGGGCTGCCCATCAGAAGGCAAGATGCCTTTCCAGATTGGGGCTTGGTCTGGGGTTATTGGGGGGGTTCCTTTTCCACCCACCCCAGACAGTGTTTCCTTCATCCATAAAGGTTTTTCAAGCTCCACCCTGCCCCAATATGGACATTCCACAATAAATAGAAAGAAAATCCCAAAGGCAATAACACAGTCACGTAGGCAACTTGGAAAGGCTGCTACAGACAGCGAGTGTTATCACTAACTTTCTCCCATTGCCTCGAAAACCTCATCATCTGTAGGAGTCACCTTTTGGGATTACAGCCCAGTATTTTATCTGCCATCCTCACACAAATCCCATGTTCTGCTTCACCAGGGCCCGCTCAGCCCCTGCTCTCCACCAAGCCCCAACCTCCAGTGAACACAATGGAAACCTAGGATGAAGGATTCGAGGAGCAGCTATCTCTGCAAGGTTTCTCGGGTACTCAGACTCCTTTTGCAACAAACCAGCTGGGTTACAAGTGATGGCTCACAGGGGTCCCCAGTGAAACCACTTGCTCGGGACCGTAGGGGAACACATACAGGCTCTGCAGCTATTGCACAGTGAAAGGAGTAATTTACACTAAACCAGTCCAATCAACCAAACCAGCTAGGAAGGTGAAAACCCATCAGAAGCATCCTGTGATTTAATACCTTGAAGCTGAGCCACTTTGTGCTTCTACTAAGGATGTCCCCTTAAGGTGCGCGTTTATCAGACATTGCTCAGGGTCATCACTTGCAGCATCGCCTGCTACAGACACACATCCAACTCCAGAGGCAATGAGTTCAAATAGACTTCAAAATAACACACTTGTGTCCCCACTCAGACCTAAAGCCCTCCTAGGGCAGGGGACCACCTCCTGCAACAGAAAGGGCACAGAGAGCCCTACTACAGCCTCATCCTTCCAACATATAAAACACAAAGGACTCCTCAAGACAGCCCCCATACTGCCTCAACAGCTACTCACAGACCAGACCTTACATGAGCTCCTCCACACATACATAGACATAAATATACACCCACTTACACTTTCCTGCCTGCTTGCAATGAATTTCACTCCAGAACATCTCAATCTCTCCCTATACTTTAAAAAGCAATGGGATTCAGATATTTTAAAGCTACTCGTGTGAGAAAAGCAACCCCAACTAACACAAGCACAAGCACTCACAAACTGTCCTTTTGATGCACCTTCTGGAGAACTAGGAAATGAGAAATACCACCAGACTCACCTAAACCACAGAGAGCTCAGAGCCATGTCCAGCCATCCTGGAGCCCCAGCCATCCTCCTGCAACACTCCACGCAGGCTCAGCAAACCCCCACAAGAGCCCACCATGCTCTGCTGAGGGGCAAGAAAAAGACCACAGACACAGGTGGAATGAGGGTGGTACATCAGGAGCAGCAGCTGTGCAGTTACCAGCAGAACCAGGTGACAGCACTTGTCCTAAACAAGCTGTATGTACTGAGCAACGCTCCTCTTTGCAAGAAAAGTGAGAGCAGCTCCATTGCTTTTCCTGTTCTTCTCCCTCAGATGCTCCTCATGTCCCTCCTGGTTCCTCTGGAAAGGAGGCAGCAGCCAGTTTTGGGGTCAATGCCCCAGGGATGAGCTCTTAGCACAGAGTCATCAGTCAGATTGGACTGATTTGGAGCAAAGAAGAGCTAAAATCAGCAATAGGCAAAGCCTGGAATAAAACCCAGTAAAAGAGGGTGGTCATTTAGCCATCAAGGACAAGGAACATGTTCGTGACTCCCTGCTCCTCTGTTTTCATTGTATTTTGCTTTGCCATTTAACAAGCACTAATGAGTACATACACATCTATATGGGATGGGAGATACATATATGTGTATAAAACCCCTTCGTTATAAACACCAGTATGGGGCTAAAGAGGAGGAGGGCTGTTCCTGGGGAGCTGGGGGGTTGGAAATGTCCACTGACTTGATGGGGTGTGAGGGATGGAAAAAAGGGGTCCCCTTGTTAAATCAAAAAAGGGAGGTGTGGGGGGTTTCCCCTGCTAAATCCCAAGTCCCTGCTTTAACACAACACAGCCTCCCCTTGCCTGCTTTTGTGGGGGTTTTGTTTGTGTGTGTGTGTAAAAGCAGAGAAGCCTGGCTTTCATCAAAGGTTCGAATGTGTCTTTGTGTCACTATGACCAAGGGGAACCAAACCAAGGGGGGTGGTTGTGCTGCTGCTCCTCCAGATACTCCAGATCTCCTCTGTCTGCCTGATCATCCCCAGCATGGCCGCCTGTCCTCGGCACCGAGTGCCCAGGGATGCTGCAAGGCACTGATGCTCTCTGACCTCATGTCTGTGAGAAGAAACAGGGTAAAGACTGTGACTCTTTTCACTCTGAAAATGAAATGGAGTTCTTTAAAGTCTGCCTTAATTCACAGTAAAGCAACCCCCAAGGAAATAAAATACACTGCTTTTATCCTTCAGGTCAAAGTGGTATAAACTCCTAAGTGAGACTTAAATACCCCTTCCTGGGGAGTTTAATTGTATATTTGGCATTAAAATAAGACTTTCATACAGTCCTCATCTATAAAATGGATAGATGCAAATAAAATTATTAAAACAAAAGAAAATACAGCAGAGAAGCAAAGCACATGCAACTTCTGGGCAGGATCAGGGCATCTCTGCCTTTTCACCACACTCCAGCATGCCAAGGATGAGGGCAAGGGCAGACCCACGCACAGCGGTCATCCTAATAGAGAGGATGACCGCGGATTCAAACCCTCCAGGGCTGAGCTGGAGAAGCTGTGGTTTGGGATGCAAAGTTTAGGACAAAACTTTCAAGAAGCAAATGCACACAAGAAGTCCTTGCATCCGTGGTGCAGGCATCATCAACTGCACTAACAACACACAACCCACTACCAACAGCACGCTTCCCATCTCATCCCGCTCCAATAAATAACCAGAAAAGCCAAAAGCAGCTGCCAGCAGCCCAAAAACCAGGCTTTCTCTTCAGAAACAGGACATATATTCCTTACAGTTCCCTATCAGGACCCATTTTTGCAATTAAATTGGTCCTGATTGAGCAAAGAGCCTCTGCGCAACACGGTTGAACATATTTGAATGTTTGCACAATAGGGACTCAAAAGCATCATTATTTGGTAGTAGTTACTGCCAAAGCTTCCCAAAATATGCAGCAGATCAGATCAATACCAACTGTTCCCATCTTCCAGACAGATCTGCAGGGGAAGAGAAAAAATCTGTTCAACATTTCATCCAAGCTCTTCAGCCTCTCTCAGCAGCGAAGCAGCACAAACCCGCTCGATCCTCCTGCACCAAGCACGCCGCATGCTGGAGTAACACGAATGGGGATGGCTCAGAGACAGCACAAAATGGGGAGAAAACCCAGACAAACTCGAGCCAGAAGGAAACATTTCCAGATGTCCTGCACTGATAGACCTCATCTCGAGTAGTGGGGTTTTTTAGAAGCCTGACCACAAGCACGCAGATGGTCGGGAACTCCATCGAACCTATTTAATGTTCTTTGTAAATACTTCCCTCCCCATGTCATACTTCCTGGGAAGATGCCCAAGAGACTGGAGCATGAGGGGTATAATTTCTATGTGGTGCATATAGATTGAGTTGAAGACGTCCACCCATGTGCTGCTGTACAGCCAACGACCATGGTCATGCTACAAAGAGCCAGAAGCCAAGCGAGAAACACGGGGTTTCTTGCAAGTACATACAAAACATCAGCTGTGGGCTGGAGCCAAGTCCACCACTTGAGTTGTGTTGATATAACTGGTCCCAGTCAACTGGCACCAAAGGGACTTTCTGATGAATGAAGTCCTGTGTCATCAGGGCTCAGTGGCTCTTGCCATGGGGTCACTCAAGGGGATTAAAAAGTAGTTTGCGTCGCACAGCCCAGGTAAAAACTGCCTTTCCTTGGCTTCAATCTCGCCATGATTGCAGTCAGTTTGCAAAAATAAACCAAAGAGGCAGACGCCGTTCAGTGGGAGCCAAGTTCTCTTAATGTCTTCAATAAATAATTACATAAATAGACCCAATTTAAAAGAGTGCCAGAAACATGAACAGCTTCAAATGCAATCAGCGCAGCCTCAAATCCCTGCTCCAACCATACAACGTGAATGCGAGGTCTTTCACGAATACGCCCCCAACTCCAATTTGTGGGAAAAAGTGGATTTCTGGCTCCAATTAGCACTTAACCCATGGAGTCCACTCCGTGAGTCCCCGGGCTACACTCAATAGTTTTCTCTCTAGGTCACATTAAACACAGCAAACAAGCAGAAGCTGGGCAGGGAGGGGACACTCAGGACCTGCCACCCCCTGCATTTCCAGCAGCTCTTTACTCATACAAAAGGCCAAAGAGCTCAATCTATCTGCCGCAGGGATGAAACCCAAGAAGCAAGATGGATTTGCAAAGGCTGCCAAGCCCGAGCGCTCAGGAGTATCTTGGCACCGGCATATCTTCTGCCGTGTGATAAAACAAAGCCTGATGGTGACAAACGAAGAGCAGGTGGAGGTTTAATTATGTCGCTAACCCATGTGAGCACAACCTGCAAGGCTGCACAGAGCAAAGGCTTGCGCCCACCACGCTCGTGCTTGGGGTGCTGCAGAGATGATCGCCTCCATGCAGGGCTGGATGCTGCCTGATGAGATTACCAGGGGCTCATAGCTGGGAAACGATGACAATTGCTGTCCCTTCGGTCCAATTTGGATGAGCAGAGAGAATTCCAGCCTTTCCACTGCCTGATTGACCATGGCAGGACAGGTGCAATTAAAATAAGATCAGCAATTGAATCTGTCTCCTCACGCTGCTTTGCCTTGCAGCATGTTGTCACCAGGACCTGTCACTCAGACACTGGTGTACCTTGTCCATGAGCTTAGTATGGGCAGTTCAATGGTTGGCTCCTGCACATCCAGCACCCCAAGGACACCACTGCAGCAATGCTGCCTCCAGCCTCCTCACAACCAGACTGACAAACCCACGGCCATATCCTCCATCCTGGTTGCCTTTAAAATAGGTTTTCAGTGATTTCCTGCAGCCAGACTGGCTTTATGAAGAATGAAGGTATAGCACTACTCGATCACACAGCTGAAGGAGAACTGCCACCCCTTTAACACATGAAATCACAAACTGGTTTGGGTTGGAAGGGACCTTAAAATCCAGTTCCAGCCCCCTGCCATGGCCAGGTTCACCTTCCAACCTGCTAGGAGCAAGTTGCTTCTCGTCCCAAGTTTCTGGCCTAGTCCTGGTTTCTGGTCTTTGAATGGCAAAACGGGTGATAACACCACACTTATGGATAGTCCAGAACTTCCCAAGTGGGAAGCCAATGGCAGAGCTTGGTGGGGCTGTTTTTCCAGCCTTTCCCTGGCTTGGCACTCCCTGAAAGAGGCCATGGAATGGTTATTTAATAGTACCTGTTGAGGAATGAAGCAACACCCACACAGTGCAGCAAGAGCAGAGGCTTAACAGTGATAGAGCCCCTCTGCTCTGGTTGGAGTTTGCCTGCTGCTATCTACACGCTCACAGCCATGTGCGTAGGTGACCATGCTTACTATGCAGCACATATCCATACAATGCAAGTCATGAGCCACCAGCTTGGAGCTTCTTGGTGGCAGACAAATAAGGCAGCTCTTGCTTCAGGAATTCATCAGAGATAGCTGACTGCCCCAAAATCATTTCTGGGCTAAAACCTGCTTCTATCAACGCTGCATGAACGATAACATCAACCTAAAGCATGCTGGGTTTGAAGCACATTCCCATCCTGTTACACCCGGGATGGACAGGAGATGACAGCACCACCAGCTCAATGGGATGGAGACACAGCAGGTACCACGCCAAGCACAGTCTATTTGCAATAATCAAAGCCAAGTCGCTGCTCACGTGGGTGACATCAATCCATCAATGAACAAGAAAAGGGAGGAAACCAACTGGAAGCTGATGAGAGACTCCCAGGTGAGTCAGACCGTGAGCGATGAACCAACCTGCTCCAGAGCCTTCTTTCTGGAAAGGCAGTGCTGAAGGGGCTGGCAGCAGAGGATATCCGCGCCTAGATAAATAACTTCATATGTTGAGGCGCAGATACAGTTGCACAGAGCCTCTCGCAGAGGATATGGCCATCGGGTTTATTTTTGTAGTTTTCATTACCCTCAAAATAACTTCGACAGACTCAGAAAAAATAAATTTTCAAAGCCTTCTCCCATTGATGTCACC
Source organism: Bolborhynchus lineola (assembly GCA_025448015.1). Taxonomy (NCBI): domain Eukaryota; kingdom Metazoa; phylum Chordata; class Aves; order Psittaciformes; family Psittacidae; genus Bolborhynchus; species Bolborhynchus lineola. Next base: position 3,501 of record JAOEHX010043679.1, on the reverse strand, counting down.
AGTTTTAATTAATTTTTGCTGAAGTGCTCTCAAGATGAATGCTGCTGGGAAAGGGCTGGTTCCTGATGCACCGCTCTGGGCCTCCGTGCTCAAACACAGGAGCTGCCCCAAATGCCACCAGGATAAATCCCGCCGCAGGCTCACTGGGAGATGGCTCCAGCCCATCTCCCTGCGCCGGTGGTTTTGAGGCCAGACTGCCTTTTAGCTCACGTCTCTGACTCCGTGTCAGAGGCGCTGCCAGCTCTGGGAATAACACTGGTACCACGCTATTTCCTGCCTCAGAAAGTCCTGGCCACATCCAGCATTTAATGTCACGTCGGTAGGATGTTAAATGTCACTGGTGGCTGACACAGCAGCTGATCTGGTAGGGTGTTGTCTGGATGGGTGCTGGGCAGAGGATGTGCCTTCCCTTGGACACCAGTGAGCTGGGGAGTTTGGTTTGAGGGCAGTCCCCAAATTCCCAGCCTCAGACCTCCCCTTTGCTGCACACCTGGCTGTCTCCCTTCACCACCATGAACTCCTTGGCTGGGGTAAGGAGCAGTGCCAACAGTGTCTTTGCAGTAGAGAAAAGCAAACCAGTGTGAGCAGCAGCCCCTCTGACACTGCCACAATATACCTGGCTGCTGCCACCAACCCTCTCTGGACACACAGCAACCCATGAGACAATCATTCCTCGGCTTTCAAAAGGGGGTCTGGGCTCCTTTCCCCTTGCTGGCTGGCACCCTGAAGTGCACAACGCACACATGAGCCAAACCAAGCAAGACTCCGTCTCCTCCTCTGATTTCCATCTATTGCAACCACTTAAGAAAACAACCCCCTCACCCTTAATTTTCCATCAATGGGAGTGCTGAAGCCACGCAACAGCTCCCTAAGCAGAGCTTCAACGTTCCCAAGGATGAGACGCGGAGCCACCGCTCTGCGGCGCAGCTTTCCAGAGCCTTCCACGTGAGACGATGGAGGGTATCCTTTCCCATCCCAGGTAGCTCCCGGGAGAAAGCGGCTGTCGGCTCCTGCACGTGGGGTGTGCAGGATGTCATCGGCTCCGGATGTCCTCGGGGCCTTCCACAAATACCCAAAAGGGACCGGGAAATGGTCACCAGGAAGGAGCTGATGCACAGTAGCCAGCAGTGATTTCTATGCTCAAAGAGCACTTTCCCAATAGCTGCTAGGATCTGCCATCAGATTGGGTTTCTGAAGGGATAAGACTCAAAAACACATTGAACACAAAGTAAGAGCCTGCATTTAAATGGCACCATTTGTCTAAAGTCCATCCCAGACAGTTGTTCTTTGTTATTTAGATGCTTCGGTGCTTGGCTTCTGGCTCATTTCTCACAATCCTGGCACATGTTTTTCCGTGCAGGAGAGAATTCCGATTGTGTTTGTAACGTCAGTGCAAGAAAAATCCCTGCTTATACTAAGGCTGTAATTCTAATATCTGGGCCTCCTGCAGGCAAAGTCAGACTGAGAAAGTAAAGCCTAGGGAAGCAAAGTGACTGGTGGGGTATGGGAAACTGAGGCAAGGAGGGTTTAGGAAATATTTGATGCTGTAGAACTCTTTGTCTCATTCTAAATCATAGAGATTACAGAAAAATACTGAGTTTTGATGGTTTTAGTAGGCAGAGTAATGTCCCTTGAGGTGACAGGAATACTTCAGATGTTTAATGTCTATAAATGCAAAGCAACCCAGAAAAGCAGAGACCATCACTAATTTATAGAAGAAACACTTGCTTTCATTTGATATTTTTCCACATCTGTTGAACTATCCCGAAGGCCTCACAAACACAGCACTACAAACCCAGGTACTGAAGATGTAAGATGAGAGCAGTAATAGGGAGCTGCTATCATGCAAGGGTGCGAAACAAAGAGCCGGCGCTACCAGAGCTCAGTGCATCCCATTTGGCTGCTGGAAAACATCTGCCGTTTGTCAGGACTACAAAGCAAGCAGAGCCCTCTCCTCCTTGATCTCCAGCAATTAGGGGAATTCTGTTGTGCTAATTACCTGCGGAGACAACCCAGGGAGAAGGCAGATAGCGAATGACACTTGGAGACAACATTTACACCAGCAAAACTCAGGCAGACATTTCAAGTGGCTGGGAACCATAGAGAGTACGGAGCCAAACTTGAGCGAGCAGGAGAAAGCTGATCCCTGTGCATGACATTTGGCTAAAAATTATAAATAAACATGTAAAATAATAATATTGTTTTAAAATATAAACCAAAATAAGCACAGTCAGAGAGGCTCTGCTGTTGCTGAGTCCGCAGACGCGGGGAGGGTTCGAAATGCTCTCCTTCCCCCAGTACACATGGTTTGAATTGCCGAGCCATGGAGCAATCGGTCCTGCAGTACCACTCCGCTCCTCCCGCTGCCAAGCCATTATTGGGAAATACTTGTCACATATGAACTGGAACATCAGGTTACACTGAACATTTTCACGCTGTTTTGTAATATATATGTATGTTCAAAAGCATACGACACCGTCTCAGCGTGAGATCAAGATGAAGAGAGGAATACGCGTAATCCGGCAGCCAGGAATTTCAGAGTTAAGGCTCCGGAGTGCAAAGCCTGTGGAGGTGCCGTGCAATAAAGAGGCACAGAGGAACACAACACACGCATTGAAACACACAGTGTGAGAGCTGGAGATTTTCACACCCTCAGTCTGCAATCCAGCAAGCACCAGCTGCTGGGCAGGGTGTTTTCTATGGACCAAGTTTGGTTTAAGCCTTCTTTAGCTGGATTTAAGAAGATTTGTTCTCAGGCATTGAGCACCTTGAGCTCTTGACGGACATTCTCATAGACCCTATGGCAAATACTGTGTTTAACAGGAACCTTTTGCACCACGTTTTGAAAGTCTGAGCTTAAAAACACAAGGAGGGGGAAATAAAAGGCTCCTTATAAATTGGATATAAAAAGGCAGCCAGAACACAACCACGCAACTGAAAAACAAAGTGTTTGGAAGCATGGAGGTTTAGTCCTGCTTTCAAGTGCTGCCCTAAATGCCACATAAACAAGTGTTCCTGCACCTGCTGCATTTTATCTTGCAGCAAAGTCCATGAGGATCCCACCAGAGAAAGAGGCTGAAGCGATGGGGACGAGGGGCCTCCCTGCGGAACACTGCAGGCCTGGGACTGACAATAATAAAAGTATTGAGCTGCTGTCTCACAGTGAGCCAACATATGGTGACAGCCTGTCCTGGGCCTGCCCGGCGCCAGCAGCACACAACCACTGCGGCCCCATCCCACATAGCTGGAGAGACCAAAAGGCCACATTCATCACTGGAACGGGGTCAGCAACCTGCCCATCACAGCATCACCAACCCAACCCACCCCTCACAGCATCACCAACCTGCCCATCACAGCACCAACCCACCCATCACAGCAGCACCAAAATACCCATCACAGCACCAACCCACCCATCACAGCAGCACCAAAACGCCCATCACAGCACCAACCCACCCATCACAGCATCACCAAAACATCCATCAACAGCATCACCAAAACACC
>JAOEHX010043678.1:0-24736 GCA_025448015.1 Bolborhynchus lineola | reverse complement strand
TTAGATGAAGTACCAAAACACTGACAATCGCACATTTTTGGTATCACATTAAAAATTAAACAAGTTGCTTGAAAACATCCTTGTTGAGTATTAGTGAAGACATCTGACTTCCGTGTGAGAAAGGCTAGGTCAAGCTCTGCATGTTTCTTACCCATTTAGCAAGCATTGCTGTAGGGAATCTAAGGGTATAGAGAAATTACTGTCACAGGATTTTATTTTATTGAACTAAATCTTCAATACGAAAGGTGTGACCGCAATTTCTCTTTAACAATAAAACTTTGATTATGAACTGAATGTCACTAGTTCAGCAGGGTGCATTTCACTAAGCGCTGAATTCACCTCCTTGTCAAGAACATACTTCTGCTCATTAAACCATGAGGCTACTTAGACCGTTTTTTGTACTGTATCAAAGGGGACACTGCTCAGCAGATTCACATTTCCTCTCCCACATTTCTCTTACAAGAGTTACTGTACTTGTAAAAATCTCAGTCAAAAACCTCAGAAAGTTATCTGAAGAGCCGAGGTTAAATCAAAAGCTTGCAAGCAAATTCTCTTGATGCGATTTGAATTCAAGGTTACATCCAGGTGTTACAGATAGTTCAAATCAGTCCGTGATTCTGAACCTTTGAAATAGAGCTGATCCCAATGGGATTGTGAACTTTCCATCTTTGACTACCAATATGGTTTATTACAAAAGTTAATGCATTTATTGCTATGAACCTAGCACAAACCTCAGTACAGTCAACAGGAACCTCACCACTGATTTCAGTGGACTTTGAACCAAAACATATCACATTACCAAAAAAAACCAGAATCAAACCTAAACATAACAAAACAAAACAATCAAAGGAATGACTGGTTGCTCTGGCTCCAGAGAGCACAAAGTGGCTTCAGTTTTATGCTCACACGTCCACCCAAGTTCCCAAACCCGTCTGTTTTATGAACCCTGTGGAATGTCTTATTTCTTAAACTCCGTTCTTATAGGCATGCCATAGGAATAAACTAAAAAGCAAAACCAAAGAATGCAGAGATGTGCATTACTATTAACACCGTATTTCTGGGTGCTACGCTCAGGGCTTCATGCAGACTGGTGCAGGGACCAGAAGAGCTCCCTCCCTGGTTTTAACCAGAGTTGCATTAGGCCCTCTGAATATGAATATATTTTAAATGAACTTTTGTCAAATTGTTCCCAAAATCAGGCAACTGAGCTCTGTCTGTGCTAAGGTTTCCCTCATCCAGAGATGTCTATTTGAAAGACGATTTCCTTGCTCACATTCCCAGGAGAGATGGGAAACAACTAAATGTGTCAGAAGGAAAACTTATGGAGGTGCCTTGTACATCCACAACTAAGATGAAGCAGATAGCTTGCTGAATATAGCCAGAAAAATTTGACCATAAAAGAACTGTTACTATCTACCAAAATGATCTCACTAATATCTGTTTCTCTCAGTGAATACATCCTTTTATATCATATATCTGGTGTACCTTTCCGCCTGATAGCTCATTAGGTATGCTTTTTAGGTACAACCTCAGTAATGACTTCCTTCCAATGTAATTGTATTTTAATTACACTTTTAAAGACAAATTCTTTCCTGGTCTATCCCAACTAAAACTCTTTGAGACTTTATTCATTTTAATTAAGTAGAAGTTGGTGCAAAATTTCTGGCTGCTGAATTTCACATTAAAAAATTTAAATTCATTTAAACATGGATTTAATTTCCATAAGCACTTCAGCTGGTAGCGTGCTTCCTCATTTAGTCTTTCATGGCAATAACACAAAATATATGGAACATAAAGTCCTTTCCAAAAGATTTTATTAGAACATGGACCATCTTTAAATGCTTCCAATTTGCCACAGCTACCTGAGGGATTTTGCTACAGGCCCTAGCAGGACTTCTCTTCTATGAAGACCAGTAGCAGTGATACTCGATAAAGGATGGTAGAAACTGCTTTTGAGATCTTTTACTCAATTATGCCTATATGCTTAGTCCTGGAGGAGGGAGGGCCAGGCACAGGGTCTATGCAGGAAGCCCTTAGAGAGGGCATCAGGATACACAGAGCAAGAGGGTGACCTGCAGCTGGAGATAAATTGTCCCTTTGTAAGATACGGGACAGAGCTTATGTTATCAGCCAGTGTGGTATGCGCATCACTGCAGCAGCAGCCTCACTAGTGAACTGCTCCATGGTCCAGGCAAAAAAGACAGCCAGGAAATAGAGCAGGCAAGCTGCCAGAAGGGACTCAGGTCACTGAGTGCTCAAATAGCCAGTTTGAAGCCTTCGTGTGAGCATGGATTAAGCAGCGGGAAGAACTGATTTTGATACATGGAGTTAGCCATGAAAGAGAGTGAGAAATCATGGAAGTAAAACTTTTTACTGTCTCACTGAGCAAGGAGGACAAGAAGTGACCTGAGAGGGACTATTTTCAAAATAATACTTGGAACAATTGAACCATTGAGAAAGTTATTTGAAGATTTGACCTGGACAGTATAAGACTGTAGAGGGACACGGTAATTGTGCTTGAAACTGAGAATAAAAATAAAGGGCAACAGAGCCTTTTGTTTCAGATGTAAGATCTCTGACACTATGCACATCTTTGGAGACATTTATGGAGCCCTAATTAAAAACAGAGCTGCTTGTGGGATTCCAGCCTGCAAGTGAAATTACTGAGAGAAACAGATCCAGCCCTAGAGAAATTAGCCAGCATCACAGAGAAGTCACCGCTGAGTGCTCAGACAACTACAACACATGTCACTGGGACTCCAAAGCTCACAGGTGAGGACAGGGTACTGCCCAGCAACATTTCTGGCAATACACGAAGCAGGCCATGCTGTGCAGAGTACCACACAAATGTCTGTTTGCAAAACCTTTACAGCCCAGAAGGGAAGCTCCAGCAATTGCTATAACTTACTGCCCATGATGAGCACTGCAGGATGTGCCTGTCCTAATTCAGCATTTTTCTTCAATAGCCATGCAGTAGTTCCAGCAAAGATCTGACATCTTTTCACCAACATACACCAAACACATGGGAGACAGGTTTGCCTGAGCAGACCCATGGAGCATATCCTCCAGCCAAGCATGAGTGCCCACGGTGAACACTGTCAGACAGAAAAAAGAGCAAGCTGGCAGGGAGGCAGCATAGCCTGACCCCTGGAAAAAACAAACAACACAAAACAATGACTGGATAGGTCTGATTGCATTTAATAAAAGGAACATGTACAGCCACTGCACTCATTGCCTCAGCTCTGCAGAGACCAGCTGCCTCAAAACAGCCTTCTAGCAGCTATAGGGGCAAAGAGAGTGAGGTTGCAGGTTTTGTTCTGGGGCAAAACAGTGATGAAATATGATTTGAGCTTGAAGAATGGAAGGAAAAGTCTGTCTAGCAGAAATTCCTGGAAGGGGAGTTAAAACAGCAGGAGGCAGAGCTGGGTCTGAGTAAAGCAGAAAACAGATTACAGTCATGTTGGTATGGTACGCTATATAAAATAGGGTGAGCCAACAGGTCAGAAGCTTTTTGTGAGTTTTAGGAGTACATCTATAATTGTTAGTTGTGCACAAAGTGCCGTGAGACAAGTAGGATCATATGAACGTCTGTCGGACCCTTCTAAAGCCTCTTCAGTTTCAGGCCAAACACAAAGATGCAATGCTCCTGGCTCAGAGGGTCAGGACAGCTCTTAGCAGCCTCTGCACCAGCCTTACAGGAATCCTCAATGCCAAAATCACCAGAATTGTAATTTCTAAGGCAGAATAGACAAATACAGGATGCAGGAAGCCTGAAAACCATTTAGATTGAAAAGTCCAAGAAAACCCTGGACATGATTGTTAAAAGCAGTATCGTTTACTGTTATAACCCATGGCATTGGCCAGATGCCACGTGGAAGAGCCCAAGTAGCTGATGCCACCTTCAAGTCTCAGAGGAGAAGATTGCAAAGAGATTGAGCTGGGAAGGTCTTGAACAGACAGGAGACTTTGCTATTTGAGACCTCCTGTCTGAAAATGTACAGCACCTGTAAGACCAGATCATCACAGCCTCGAAAAATCAGTACTCTTCCTCATGAGGGGGTAGCCAGCTGCAGTCCAACCAGCAGAGAACAGCATCTGTGCTGTGGATGCTACCAGCAGGGCAGAGACAAAACAGAAAGATTCACCAGCAACAGAGCAGCTGATGACTCAGGGAAGAACCGGAGATCAAAACAGCACAGGGTGCCCCAGGGCTGTGAACAATTAAATAGGTAGATTTTCTGAATACTTGTTTTTGTTACTGTTTGTTGTTAACATTATTGTTCTGGGTAACAAAGATGTGAAAAAAGGTGCTTGTAGAATGCTTAGTCACAAGGCATCTAGACCTCTCCTGGGGATTGCAGAGGTCCCTGTTACACACATATCTACTGACACTGCTTAAACGTGGCCTCTGCCAGGCACCTGCCCTCTGCATGACGGCTGAGCAGCATGTCTACATGTCATCCACAGCTGCAGTACCTCAGAAACTAGTTTTTTTCAATACGGAGCTTGTTTCACTTTTACAAGCAATGAAGTACTTTTTGGCTGTTGCTCACTATGTGTTACCTGCCATCCCAGACATTCCCAGCAGCCAAAAGGAGAATCAGGCAGTGAGGAACTACTCTGTGACCTGAGCTGAACTTGCTTTCTTGTTTTGCTAAGTTTTGGCAGGCAGGTAAGTTTCTTAAAGGTGACACTTGCTCCTAAATGCAATGAGTAACTCATTTTGCTGCAGTCTATCCATCAAGTGTGCTATGCTTATGGGGACAGATGATCACCAGTTAATGTGACTCTGAAAATTAACAAGGAAATATGTGCTTTTCTGTCAGAGAAAAAGTGGCCTGCGTTAAAATAATTCAAGGTATTGTAAAGTTCTGCTGAATTTGGAAGCTCGCTGCTCCTCACCTGCTTAAATAAAGAGAAGTTGAGCTTAATGGCATGTTTCTGCATAACTGGAAATGAGCAAGCACAGGGAAAGAGACAAAAAGAGAGAAAGCTAACTGGTAGCAGTTTCCCAATATGTGCAAGTCAATCGAGCTTTGCCTGCAGAACCTGCAGTTTCAAGCTATCTAGGCACTCTGAAAAATGTGTTCTGGTTAATGAAGCTCACTGTAATGCCAGTCAATACTCTGTGCTGCAGCCAGCCCTGGGAAAAGAGGGGTCCCCTGGAGGGCTGCAGACAGTGTCCTGGGCAGCTTCCAGTCCTCACCTCCTTCCAACAGTAAATAAAAGCATAATGAAGTAAGAAAAGCTACTGCCAACACCCAAAAGCTGATATTGAAGGGAGGAGCATGAGACCAGACAGGCACAAGCAGCACATCCGCACTCCTCCAAGTACTTTGCAACCATCTGTGGCCCGGACACATCCTGAGCCAGACTAGCCTTCTGTGTATTTAGTAGCTCTCGGCGGCTTTCCTCTTCCATGTATTCATCTAGCCTTCTCTCAGGGCTGCTGAAGCAATCAATGTTTTCTAAGCAGCCAGTACCACCGAGGAAGAAGGGAATCAATAGCCACTTTGGTCTTGGCCTCTCCAGTCCCTGGCTGTTCCCTTATGTGTCCCTGTGTTAACAACCGTATGTGAAGGGTGGGAATGAGATCAGTAGCTGCTGGGAAGGCTCTGTACTGTACAAATTTCCAAATATTTGTTCTTTGTCTCTTAAGGATACAGAGTGCAGCTGACACTCCCATTCTCTTATTAGGCCTTTTTCTGTGCATACAATGCATCTGGCAAATTGACACTAAAGTAAATGTAAGGAAAAGAATCAAAATAAAAGCTCACAAATGAAACTAAAAAGCCAAATCAACATGAAACATGTTTTGCTGAGGGTTTCTTTCATGTACATATATATAAGCTAGTGTTAGTAATATGCAGAAATTGTAGATGTGACTTAAGCCTTCTAAGACTTTATGCTAGTTTCCCCCTCTGCAAAATAAAATGTTCAGTAGAGGAAGACTGGTATGGAAGAACTATGATGTTAAGATGGTCAATATTATTGACGTTTTTCCTTTCATATTTTAATTTAACAGAATTAGCCAAACACATTTCCTAAAACAATGAACCCAGAGTGGATTCAGTTGAGTAACTGAGTGAAAGAATGAATTATTTTCCTAATTTCCCCCAGGAAAGAAAGGTCTCTGCATTACTCGTACATGCCATCAACCTCAAACCACGTGAAGAAGTCTCAAGTTACTCAGCAATTAAATGTCATGGAATAAATGGGAGGCAAACATCAAAACTCATCATCAGTGAAGGAAATGTGTATACATTGTGATACACATAAGTACCATCACCCCAGAAACACCCTTCCCAGGATGTGGGTCTTCTTTGCAGACATTCCACAGGAGAAGCCTGCACGTCATCTGCTAACATGGCTGTAAATTTATGTCTTTGTTTTCTTAGAAATATGGAACTTTGTAGTTTCATTGATTTTTCAGTACAGAATTAAACATTAAAATCATGTTGTACATTAGTCCTTACAGGCTTGCCACTGACTTCTAAGTTCTCTCCTCATACATTCCAGCTGAACTGAAGCATGACTTCTGCAAGGGAGAAACTAAACAAAAAAAATCCATCCATGACTTAAATACATGAAGTGCTAGAAAACTGCCAGACAAAATCTGATTCCTGGTCTGAACTGTCTTGTGGTTTTCTTCATGTGGTTCATCGGTCCCTGGGCATCTGTGGACTACCTCTAATGCGGTCATGAAATGTGATTGAGGAAATGAAGTTCTTGGTCTCTATGTAGCAATTGACCTCTATAAAATGTCCTTGAAAGCCTGTATTTCTATTGAAAGACATTGAAGGGTCCATACATTTTAAAAATTACCTACCTAGTGTGTAAAAGTGCCAGCACCAGACCCCTCAGAGAAAGATGCAAGCAGTCCCATATTCTATAATTATACAGTAATGTGTCAGAAGGGGATATTATTCCTATCCCAACCTTTTACGAAGCTTGTTTATGCCCTAAAGCACAAGTTTATTTCACTTCTTTTTTTGACACAACTTTTATTCCATCCTGTAACTCAGAGTGGCTCGTTGGAAAATAATTTTGGATTAGTGGTCAGTTTTCTAAACCACAGCACGGTATCTGACGTCCGTTTCTTCAGCATTATCCTTTAATAAGGTATTCATGCCTTCCCCTAGTCCTGTATAATCTGAAAGCACTACATAAATAATTTGTATCATAGATATTTGCTGTCATGACAAAACAAACCCAAAACAAAACAAAAGAACCCAAACCAGAATGGAAAAAATAGCAAAGTTACCATGTGACAAAAGACAACAAAAAATGACACAACTCTCATACTCATGTCCCAGCCTTACCTGGAGAGACAAAGATGGGATGTGCTGTGGTGGAAGCTGCATCCTCAGGGAGTGGGGAGAAGAGGCTGAGCTGTGAGACAGTTTCACATCCGCCTTGGTGGGACTGATGTCAGACACCTATGTGGAGACCTCAGCAGCTTCCCTGCTCACTCTTCGAAGTCTGGCCACTTTTGGTTTCACCCCTTGCACTACCATGCTTTCATTGTTAGGCATTTGAGGTCTCATCCTCCTCATGTCCTTAGTCTTAGTGATATTAATGGGCATGCTGATGAGAGAGCACAGCCCCAGACCTTTTTTGAGGGAAAAAGTAGAAGTTAAATAGATTTTGAAGTGGGAAGCAGCTCTCCCATGTTGAAGAGTCATAACATTTCCAAAATGAGAAGGCATATATAATATATGTCACTAGTTGTAGTCAGTGTTAAGAATGCTTTAGGCTTTGTAATAACTCAGACACAACATCCTATCCTCCATGGAGGAGTGAAGTGTGGGATTTCCGAGTGGAAGAACATAAGCACTACAAATGAGATATTTGCAGTAATTCCTCCAACAGCAGCTATGCACACTACATAATATTTCCCTTGAACCAGAGATCTGCCTTGAATAAATGGAAGAAAACTACATTAGTGAAGAGAAGTCATATCTACAAAGTACACGCAAATCGGAACTTCATTAGGGGAGCATGCGAAGGAGCTTTAGGAAAGTAATTTTGCTGCAAACAAGTTTTTGCAAGAATGAATTAAAGCTTTCAAAAGTGTGATGCCTCTAAGTAATTCCAATTATCTAGTCTACCTGATACTAAGTCTTCCCACAGAGATTACAAAGCACTTAAATTTTTACTTTCTTACAGAAATCCCCAAGGAAGGTTTCAATCCACTTACTTACACGTGCTCTCACACTGCCCTGAGAAGGAAAGAAGAGATGCCAGGAGTTTTCAAAACCACCTCCAGCACAGCTAGAGTTAGATGCTTTTTACAGTATTGCCTCTACACCATTAAGCTCTTTGTTCAGAAATTTACCACCGAGTCACAATAAAAACCCCACTCTGGACTAAAATTTGGTCTACAAGAGTTCAGCCAAGAAAAAATATTTCCTGGCTCTGCGCCTCCTTCTTTCTTCTAGCACTGAAATCACACAAGATGCTAAGTGCTCGATGTTTTCCAAGCACAAATGTGCTCCTATTACTCAGAAAATTACCTTAATTTTAAAATTAAATGGTGTAGGCTTATAGCCTAGACTGTTGATTACATTTTAAGTATCAGGTGAGCTCCACAGCACTGGCAGCCACAGGCTACATGGGCTGCCCAGCCATCACTTAGAGACACGCAAACTCCCCTAGGACATCTCCCATTTTGTAGCAGCCCAAAGTCTAGCTTTTATTTAGGCAAAACTCCCACTGGCACACATAGAGGAATTTTATAGCAGGGATCATTAGGGAAAGTATTTCTTACTCAGGTGGCAGTTTCTGTCCTGGCCCCATAGCAAGCGAGATCCCCATTTTGCAGTATGGTAACACACTGTGGGGACACAAAGTGCTCAGACATCTCATCCCTCACATAGCCCAGCAGCAGCACTTAGCAGTGCGGCTGTGTTTCCATCTGACCTGCCAAGAAGGCACATCAGGCTCGTCTTGTTGCAGCATTTTCCCACAAGATTCCTCCTCAGGGTATCTGAAAGGACTATGGATGAGGCAGGTGAAAGCTGGCCTGGCTTCAGCAAAAACCATTTGTAGCTTGGGTTTTGAACTTACATACAAGGGGTTTTGTGGAGTTCTCTGTGTGCTGAAGCTTGAGCAGCTACAAACACAGCAACATTAAAACAATCAGAAAGAAGATGCAGAGGAGGAAGTCTTTGTGGAATAAAAAGGTCAAGGAACGAATCTTCTTAGAAGCTTTCCTGCAAGTGCTGCTGGTGCTTGGAAATCCAGGCCTTCTGAGGAAAGGGGAAGCTTTACCTTTGGTGTATCTAAGTTTCCAAGCAAGGTCATCACTTTTCTGTCTTCCAGGTCCTGCAGCTTCTACATGCCTGCAAAATTCCTGCAGGTCACAGCAACTGCATGAGGGACCCCCACACCACCAGGTGCAGAGCAGGAGGAGGGAGGCAGCACAGAAATTCCCAGAAAATACACCAATGTGATAATGTAGGCAAACATCCGTGTTTGGTTTCTTCCTTTCCTTAGTTGCATCTTGCTGCCTGCACAGAGATCAAGACTAGCTATGCAACTGATCAATATCAGACCAGCAGAAAAGGTGACATACATAGGGTCTTTCAGTGGCCTCCCTTTAATGCAGTTGGCAGTCAACCAGGAGAAAAAGTTGCTCACCAGCTTCCCTGGGGCTGGTGCATAAAGGAGTATCCCAACTCAGACCACGGCCTCAAGAAAGACCTAGAGCTTCTGAGATTGGCTATGTTGTATTAATAATTGAGGGAACCACACAGCTAGAGGGCTAATTACCTTTCGATATGACATCCATGACCTCTGCAGAAACAGGTTTGTATTAAGACAGCAAGGAAAGCATCTTCAGTTTACTTCCAGCATTCCAGTCTTGCTTTTACTCCAGTACGCTATATTTGGCATGGTTGTTTCTGTAGGAGAGCTACTCTCTAACTGTCATCACATAGAAGAAGTAAACCTCCTGGGAGTTCAAGACAGTTTTTATTTAGACCCACATTTTGTTATGATACCAAGTTTAGCCCCAGCCATACTGCATACTGAAATCCTGGTGTCTGCTGCTTCTCATGAGCTAAAGGCCTGTGTTTCCTTGTTTTCAGTGTATCTCACAGCACCATGGCCCATGCAAAATCCTGCTCCTGTTAATCCAAACCTACTGCAGCTCAGCCACATGGAGATGGAGGGGATGGCCTCAAAGCAAGCGTGCTATATATGCTGGTGGGGACAAAAAACACTGTAGTTGTCAGCACAGAGAAAGAGAGGCTGGTCTTAGTGCAGTGGTGTTTGGGATGGAAGGCAGAGAGATCTATTAAACTTCTTGTCATCTCTGGCTGGTAAAGGTTTAAGTGCTGTTTCTGACTGCCACATTGATGTTCATTACCCTGAGTCCTCTTTCTGAAGTGAAAAGATTTTCTCTCAGAGAAAGTCTCTAAAACTTTTTAGCTTGGGATGATGTTATGCTTTAAATTACAGCACAAATACAGGCATGCACGTATGTACCAACTCATACTATATCTGCAGCAGATTAGTGTATGGTACTACATAATTTTAGTTTTCCATCACATCATCAATTAAATTATGCATTTGCTTAAAAATAAAAAAGAAAATAAAATATAACTCATCCAAACTGTAAGTACCACACCCTGAGCTGTCCCATTGGAACATCTTCCATTCAACTGGAGTTTGGAAGGCATTAAGTGAGGTAGACCTTAGAATCTAACCTCTCAGAAACTCTGACAACTCAGAACAATGTACGCTTTTTGTTATTATTCCAAAACATCAGTTTGCATACTCCAAAACCATTTAAGAAATACTGATTCGATCCTCCTCTGCCACATTTTTGCAACTGCCATCTTTTACTGTGAATGTTAATACACTGAGTGGGACAATGGGGTGTTTTGTGGCTGTAAAGAACAATCTTTTCCCTCGTAAATTTAAGGAATGGCTTCTTTCAGCCATTCTGCTCTAGCTGTTTCATGTAACAAATAATCTTTGCAGTAGGAGAATTGGGTTCATCTTGCAGATTTGTGTTCTTTATAAATAGAAAATAATAGCTAACAGTTTTCCTTGTGTGTCAGTGCTTTTATTCTAGTCAAGGTTGATACAAATATTTATTGAGGAGAAATGCAAAAATCAGCCTGCATAAGAAACCTGCTGCTGAGCACAGGTTTTGGGGTGCCATTCTGGTGTAACACAGTCCCTTCCCTGCGCTAAGCAGTCCTCATGTGAACCTAACATGGCACAGCCTACTTGGGGGATCTGCTGAGGCACAGACCTTCATATGCGCATGTAACACCCTCCCTTGCCTCCACTGCAGGGACAGAGGGAAATGATGGCTTGTCCAGAGCAAAGCAACACATCCCATTGGTATGTCTTTCATTAGTGGTTGGTTCAGATCTGCAAACCCATGTCAGTGCTGTACGTTAGAGCAAGTCAGCCACTGGTCTAAGTCAGACCAGCAGGATGAATCTTGCTGCAACAGAGTTGGGGTAGTATCAAAGCTGACCATCAAACCTCTCCTTCACATGAATAAATGAGTGTGTGTGCATACACCCATGTGCACACACTCACACATTTACACATACATTCCTTAGGCCTTGCAGATGATCAGCCAGCACTTGGGTTTTGGCTGGTGGGGCTTGGTACGAGACCAATGAAAGTTCTTCTGGCTGAGATGAAAACCATGTATGATGCTACAGATGGAGAAGCTGTTTGGAGAAGCATGACTGCTCCCAGAATAGTACAGTTGCTCTAACATAGCTACAAGCAATACATCAGGCTCCAAACAGCTTCTTTTTTAAGCTTGGATCTAAGGGGGTGGGGGCAGGGATGAAGAGTGGACGGCTGGCAGTTGCAAGCAGTCATTTGTTTGAAAGAAAAGTATAAATCAACTAAGTGCTTAAAGACTTACAGTATAAAGCCTTGGCAATATTGTCACTTTCCCCAAATCATTCCAAGGAACGTGATGATGTCATGATTCTGGTGTCTTTAAGAACAGAGAAACAGCACAACATTTAAGGCTACAGCATTGCATTTAGTAACAGAATAGCAATAAATATGACCCTAGCTGGATATATATGAAATATGAAATGCATTTTTTGAAGGTTTGCAGTTGCTCCTACATAATCAAATACCCCAGCTATGTGATAGCGCATGGAGGCTCTAACATTAAGAAAACACCATTATATTTTGCAGTAATGATTTTTTAAGAAATGTCCCTAGTTGTTCACATTCCATAGTATGGCTTATTGTTTTATATATCCACTGACATTTAATGCCCTTGGGATTATTTGAGTGGTTATGTTTTTCTCTGCTTCCTGAAGGTTTCACAGACCTTCCCAAAGTTCTAGTGCAGTTTGATGAGTGCATTTCAGCATGTTCCAGCTCCTCCATGGAAAGAAAGGAAAGGTCTTGCAGTTAGACTCAGGCATTTAGTTTTCTTAGGCATCATATGGTTTTCTACCCTTTAGACAGCTTAGTTCTCCAGCCTACAGCTCTGATCATGTGCAGAAAGTACAATCCAATTACTTCTTCCATGTGGAGAAGATGCAGAGAGTCAGCAGTGATAGATAGATCCCTGTAGGGCAGAAAGACCCATCCTCTGCAAAATAATGAACCCTGTAGCTAAAAGAAAAAAAGATAGAGAGAGAAAAAAAACCCTTTAAAAAGCACAGCTTCGCAACTGAGAGCCCACAGCCCTGAATGAGCTGAAGTTGAAAGTTCATGTAATCACTGCTTCGGGCTCTCTTCAGAGTCAGAGGGATCTCAGTTTACGCACTGGTTATACGTTTAATCTTGCTTTAGTGGTTGCAATCAAGTCAAAAGTTTTTACTGTTTGGGAGGTTTTTTGAGTGGAGGCTGATACCACGTGCGGGGAGAGAGGGCTTGCTTCCATCCCACAGACTTGAAATAATCAGTACCCCAGTGCGAGTTTTGCTTTGTCCAGATGCACTGTAGGCCAAAACCTCTTTCATAGTCCTGGACTTCTGTTCTGCATATTCTTCAGAGGTGTGACCATGGACATTTCTGAAGCAAGTACTGACATTATCAATCGCAGCAGCCGCAGAGCTGGTGATCTGATTTTCAAAGTGATGAAATGAAAGCTGCCGATGCTTTTTTACCTCTGAACATCAGACAGTGTGCTCACAGCCTTCTTGGGATAGAGGCATTTGATATTAGTCACTGTTTTGAAGATTGTTCCCCTTTTGCTATGTTATGGATGCAAAAACCTAAGCAC
Source organism: Bolborhynchus lineola (assembly GCA_025448015.1). Lineage (NCBI taxonomy): Eukaryota > Metazoa > Chordata > Aves > Psittaciformes > Psittacidae > Bolborhynchus > Bolborhynchus lineola. Next base: position 11,508 of record JAOEHX010043678.1, on the reverse strand, counting down.
TGCTATCATTTGCAATAAGAAGCAGTGAATATCTACTTACCACTGCTGCAACATAAATACATTAGTTATAAATATAGGTAACTGACTGCCTTTGATGTCATTACATCCATTATTATGAATTTCTTTGCCTACTGTGGAAATCAGTATATTTGGGGATCTTAATGGAAGCAGTGCCATTTGGATATATGTCAAATCATAGATCTTGCAAAACATTCCTCTAACTGAAGATTTTGGAAAAGTTTTTCCCCTCCCAAAACCCAATATGGCCAAACCAAAATGCAAATATCTTTCACTATGTGGCAGAGCGTGGCTCACAAAATCTTTCCAATGCTGTTTGTCCACTTTACAGATGCAGCAATGTTCGCTTTCTCCACTTACTTACTGAGGAGCCTGAACTTCACCACCACAAATGAAAGAACAGATACCTTATAGTCAAGCACCCACTTCACATTGCACAGGAACTGGTGTAATTCAGAAGCAGTGCACACCAAGTGCTGCCTGCATCATCTGGTCAGAGAAGAGACTATTACCCCATGTGATGTATAATGAATGTCCTTAACAAAGCCCGGGCTGGGTGATGGCAGCCTTGCTCCCATGGACGGGCACCTTGCATCTACAATAGTTTCACAGAAGCCAACGGGTGGCAGAATCAGACTCTGGCTGCAGCCACCTCTTCCCAGGTGACCTGCACATCAGAAATGGGCTTTTTTTAATGAAAAACATGTCTAACACATCTTAAATACATGCAGAGATATTTTTTCAACCTGGCCATAGCCAGTTTAAGCCATGGAGGGGAACTTCTGTGGGCTGCAGAACAAGTGGGTAATTTTCAAAAGCCTCTGCCCTCTCTTCATAATCTGATGCCTAACAACGGGTGAGTTCATTAGCCTTTCCACCTGTGAAGCATAAGAGTCTGTTTCCATCCAGCATGGACAAACTGAATTGCCTCAAAGGCTGCTGACCCCTCTGCCAGAAGTTATCATCAGCAGGTCAGCAGGACCGAACTCTGGTGTGGGGCTTGTGGAAGGAGCAACCTGCCATACACACACCCTCACCCAGGGCTGCATAAACTGCCCTTCTTTAGGAATTCAGATTCAAAACATACTTGACTTTTGCCCTCTTTATATTATGCATTTCATTCAGCTGCACTTCAGTCACTGTTCGCCAGCCTTCCCTGCTCTTGTGAGGCTGGAGGAGTCATAAATATGGCAGCTCCCTTTGAGCGTTAATGCCGGATGCTGTCCGTGACTGCTGAGCTGCAATATGCAAGCCAGCGATACTACAAAGTGAGAGTTTATATTCCTTCCCCATTTCATATTTTTACTGTATAAATCCACAGAGCAGAAGAAATTTACAGTGGAGTGAGTGGTCATGGGGAAAGTAATCTACATATAAAGCAGCAGATACCTTTTTCTTCCTGGGACTCCTGTTGGGAAGTTTCACTCCAGACTGAATGAAACCTTCAACCACTGGTGGTTTGTCTCGTGCCTGAGTTAAGGCCATGGGGATAACTGACTTTTTTTCATCCATTATTCATTTAGCAATGTCATACGTTTTTCACTTTCATGAAATGCAATAGACTCTTTTCTTCTACGACTCTATGATTCTTCAAGCCTGCCTGCACTGGGGAAATTATTTACATTATTTTACAATTGGCATAGCTTAAACTGTTTGGGAGATGCAGTAAAGACCTGGCTTAAGGTAAGTGATCAGTTTTTACTGATGTGGTTTCAGACTGTGGCCTGAACTACACCTACTGTGGTGTAACAACACCTACTAAAAACTGAATAATTATACCACTGCGTAATCCATAAATCATAGAATCATGGAATGGTTTGAGTTGGAAGGGACCTTAAAGCTTATCCAGTAACAACACCGTGCCATGGGCAGGGACACCTTCCACTAGTCCAGGTTGCTCAAAACCCTGTCCAATCTGGCCTTGAACACTGCCAGGGATGGAGTATCCACAACTCGTACGTTGGCTTGTTGAAAAACACAATATCTATCTCCCTTGGACTGAAATTACTTCCACTCCCCAAATTTCTCATTCTCTCTTGAAAGGAGTAGCATTCATTGGGAGACCAGAGTCTTTCTTTCTTTTTCATAACCTCCTTTAAACCTGGAATTTTAGTAAACAAACCCAGATGAGATTTTTAGTGCAGCCTTTACTGACTGAATCAAAATTACATGAAGTATTGGATTTTGAGGCACTGATCTGTGTGCAGTCAAGAAAAGGTAGATTCTGATCTGGCCAGGTGAAACAGTCCCAGTTAAATCACATCACTTGCAAGACTCTGTGCAACCTTTGTGCACCAATAAAACTGAGGGGCTGGAAAGAGAAAAATTCACTTTCTGTGTCTAAGAGGAAGGATGTGAATTAAATCACAGCTGAACACATGGAGCAGAAAACCTTGGTGGATCCCCAAGAGTAAGAGATGGTTGATCTTTTGCTGAAGGAAGGTGGCTGAGGAGGAAGAAGGGAGGTGCTACACAGAGGTGTTATACAGAAGAGAACATTCATCTCTGAATTCAAGACCTCTTGGTCCTGACATGAGAAGCATGTGAGTCATTAGATGTGGTGGATTAAAAATTATCCCATCGGTACCAAGGCACATTTTCTGAAGACTAGTGAGATTTGCTGAATTTCAGCTGGAGCCACATGCTTCAGTATTTTAGAGTCTCCAAAAATAGAAGCAAGGTGGGATGTTAAAGCATGAGTCCAAGTCCTTGTGCAAGAACGCTTCCCTCAGTGTGATATGAATTCATGCCTCAAGGCAAAGTACTGGTGAGGTAAAGGCAGCCAAGATCATGCCCAAAGGGTCATGGTCAGTCAGATGTGCTCAGCCTGTATCCCAGGAGCACCAGAAATCATGCTTTTCCTGCAGCTCCTGCCTCTTCCCCCTATTGGAGTTCTCACACAGAGGGGCTGGGGCTGTGCTTCACAAAGTGCCAGGGATGTCGCCACAGGGAAGAGGAGACGGAAGGCAGAGAAAACGCCATTGCCATCATGGGAACTGATCCAGGGGTGCCTATGAAATCAGGGGCATATGGTCATAAGAAGAGGCATTCGGTCCATTTCAAAGGAGGGAGAGAGTCTCCTTCAAAGTAGAAACGGGCTGTTTCCCCTCAGAGCTCTCCTATCTTCTCAGGTGGGCTATAACCTCATCTCAGGCCATCGCTGAAGTGGGTTTAGTTTCCAGGGTCCCCAGACCTATGCCACAGCTTTAGGGGATGGTAAGAGGTAAGAACTGGAGCTGTTCATCTACCTCTGCAAAGAGATTTCTGATCACATTTCCCCTACCCCTTTTCTTATCAGGGCTAGCCATGAAGGAGATTCAGCAGTCTGCTGGTAGGACTGTGAGCCCTGGTTTTCACCAGCTGGTGAGGAGGCCCTCTCCCTGTAACGGAAGGCACTAACTTGTTCATATCTCCATATCTTCTATCTGCTGGGGAGGATATCTGATTTCTAGGCTAGAGATTCTGGCTGTCAAGTGACCCAGCACAGGACCCTGCCCTTGGTGCTGGAGGGAAGTGACTGTCTCTCTCCACAGCCAATCCAGCCTTACACCTCAAGCTTAAAGTTAGGTGTCCAAAGTTAGGCCATGCAAAAGTCTCCTTTGGGCTCTGCATTTGGTGTAAAGGATACCTGAGAGCACACATCACCTTTCCATCACACTAGAATTAGTTTCAGTGCAAAACAGTTTTGAACTTGCAGAGACTACAGGGTGTCATGTCCGTCCTTTACTTGCCTCCAAGAAGCTAAAATTCTCACATAAAATTTGAGCTAAGATGGTTTTGGTTGTATGATCATTACAAAGCATGCTGAATGATGAGGCAACAAACCCCTTATGTCTTCTGAGTAACAACTATACGTGGTACTTGGTGCTAAACTGTCCATGCTGTCTTCTATATAATGAACTCTAATCTCTGCCTCTACCAAACATTTAACTAAACTCAAGGCTTTACCCATTTGCTTTAGTTGATTTGTACTGCAGCTGACACGATGTAGAGAACAACTACCTTATTAGTTTTCTCCAGGCATTTCTGATGTCTCTCCAAGTTGCTGTGTCACCCACAGTGCAGATGCTCTCAGAACCGGTGGCCAAAACACAGCTCTCTGCCCTGCCTCAGTTGGACTGGGGGCTGGGGGTCAGGGGAGTTACACTGACCACAGCAACAAGGGCAGCAGGCACCTCTGATCCTTGCACAACCTCTGTTCACGTTCAGGTCTGAGCTAGGTCACCTCTCTCTATGCAGTCAGGCAGTCCACAGGCAGCGTGATACAGATCATAAACTGTGTCACAGAACTTCCCTCTGTTTCCTCCAAGGCAGACAGATGTGTAGAGTTTGTCTGGGAGGTTTTTTTGGTCTCAGAAGCCTGCAGCTTGCTGATTCACCAGCACAAGGTTTGGTGACTCCTACTGTCCAGCGTTCTTTTCTCTTTTACAGTTACACTGGCTGGTTGTGGTGCCCAGCTGGCAAGCAAAGGAGGAAACTTTCAAAGAGAGGGTGTGCTGGAGCCAAAGGAGTCTTGCAATGAACAAGGAAGCCTGTGTCTTCCATTTTTAATATAGTCAGGTGTCACCTTGGAGGGTGTGGGTCTCCTCTTGACTACATGCTAGGCAGTACATTCCCACAGCACAAAGAAATATGGGATCATGAAACCCTTTTCAGGCTCTGTTGGAACCTGCCTTGTCTTCCCATCCTGGACACAGAGAAGGCCCAGATGAAATCAAAGATCAAGCTTTTTTCCAGCATCTGGGCTGCACTGCAACGTGACAGAGCTACCCCAGCCTCCTGCTGCGTCCCAAACGGTGCTAAAACTTCAGGTATCGTCCCACGAGAAAGGGGTTACAGGTGACCCCGCTCTGCCACAAGATGGCATCCATACAGCCAAAGCAGGGAATGGTAGCAGCAAGCTAATGTTGGCCCCTCAAAAGAGAGCAGGTCCTCTCCAAATAGAAGGTAGGTTGCAATAAGCCATGAGTGGGAATTTGAAGCACTCATTGTAGATAACATAACATCAACCATGGACACTGAAGAGCAAAGACAAAAGCTTGAAAACAGTGGCATAAATTTAAATGCAAATTCCATTAAATACTTACATTTAGTTCCATTCTTCCCCTTCCAGTGAAACTTTTGATGTCAGACAAGCTTCTGATGAACAGCTTGCATTCACATTGACTGCCACTGAGTTTTGATCTGTTATAAATATGAATTAGTTTATAGACAGATATTGCCTTAACTTAATTGTTTACGTACTAACTGGGGAGAGATAGTATACAGCATTGGCTTTATTTAGCAATTTTTACCTTCAGTCTTACTGAGTGGTTAGCAGACAAAATGTTACATTGTGAGGGTTTTTTTTTCCCCCGTGTCCTATAATATTTTACTTTGATTAAAGCTGTACTGAGGTGATACTGCACATTTCACACAGAAAGCAATTTACCTCTCCTCTTATTGAAGTTAACCATACTTATTTGTCCTAGCATAATGTATTTTTCTAGCTGCATTCTAACTGCAGTGCTTTATCATATGAACAAAGTTAGATTTAATCAAATTCAGTTTGTGTTATGAATTTTAAGACATTTGTTCAATTAGTTGGAATAAAAGCAGAATATTTGGAAGGAAGATTAAAGGTGAAAAATGCTGGTGGGGAGCTGGGCATCCAGTGCTCCTTCTGTACCTTTCTCACTCCAAACCATTTCTTATGCTTGAAAAGACTCACTGATCTTTTTTTTTCCTCCCTCCTCTTTCTGTTTCTCAGATTGCTGCTGCTGTTCTTGGGATGGGGAAGATAAAAGTCATTTTATCAGTTTGCAACACCCGAGTGGGTGTAAGACCTGACTGGTTTTTCTCCTGCTGTGCCTGTCATGAGTGTTTTCCTGGTGCTGGTGGACAACGATGGGACCACATTCAAGCTGTGGCATTATTTAATGTATTGGAGTCCGTCGGGAAGCACAGTGCAGTTCCCCTATTGCACTCTGGTCTTATCGGTGCCCCTTGACTGCTTTCCTGTTACTCCCATTTTTTCCACCTAGCAGGAAAACTACCATCACTCACTCACATTTGCCTTTCAGACCTGGCTGTGACTCTCAGGAAGCTGAAGGACACCAAGGAAGCTAGTCAGCTCCTAATACCTTTTTCCAGCAAGCAAACTACTTTGCCTTCTCACTCTTTCCATCTCTTCCCTCTAAAATGGCTTATTTGCACATGTACCAAGTATTTTGGGGGTTTTAGGAGGTTTTCACTGTGTTACCTTGTGACTGACTACAATATCCTTTAATTATTATTAGCATATTACCTTTATTTTCATGCTTCTTGTTACAATGTCTTATGTCGGTAATTTTCCTCACCTGGGAATTCTTGACTAACATGGCTTAAGTTCACCAACCTGAGTGATTTGAAAAGGCCACTGTAAAATAATAGAGAGAAATAAAATGTCTTGGTGCAGTCAGACTCCACTCCTTCAACTGAAAAGTGCGGTGCTTTTACATTTTGAGACAGTTTCTCAGCCAGCCAGACTAGGTGACATTAAACAAATCACACTAATTACAACACGATTTATATAGAAAGATTTCACTGGCCTGCTAATAATTGGCAGGAGCTGCCAATTACAAATGTTTCCAAAAAGAGCATTTCCAGCATTAACTTTGTGATACTTGGGGAAATGGAATAATGGAGCCTGTTATGCTTCCTTGTGTGTGCTAAGGGAAGCAGAACGCAGTCCAAACACAGAAGCAGGGCTCAGAGACCTGAGTTCGAGTCATGTGTTTCAGAGTTGCACAGATTGGCCCCAGGCAGACCACTCCTGAATGCACCCCATGCCACAAAAAAAAAAAAATGAGCAGTAAATTTGTGTGGTCCCTGGAACCTTTGCATCTCTCCAGCCTTTGTCATCCACCGCCAAGCGTCTTGCTGTGCATGCACCGTCCCCAGAGGTGCAGATAGACACTGCCATTCTGGTCTGGGGACATTTTGCATGGTTGGTGGTACATCATACAACAGAGGGGAAGATCACACCCTCTGTGCATTAGCTGACTCATTAACAGAACAAGGATTAAAAACTTACCTATACAACTTGCCAACAGCAACATAAAATTGGTTTCGCAGGACCATGTAAAACACTTTAAGCTTAAGCCCCGGAGATATGTAGCGCTTTACCTCCTATCCACTTTGCTCAAAACTGTGTTCATGTAAGATGCTACTTCCCCCCAACCATCCTCAGCTAGTGGTTACCTTCACCTTCGGAGAACTGAAAAAAGGGTATGGAGCACCCCCTCCCCACCCACATTGGTGATTACATCATAGTTTAAGTGCTGTGGTTTACAAAAAAGCCACCTTGTACTGGGAGGTGTTCAGGCTGCTTTGTGCTGGTGTTACTGCAGGAACAACAGCAGCCTGCTAATAGCAAATGGCTTTGGGGGCAGGTCCAGGGGGACAAAAAAGGTGGAGAAGGCTGGTTATAGCCTCTCACTGCAGGGGGTTACCAAACAGCAGTGCCATCTGGCCAGAGCTCCATTCCATGCAGTGGCCACTGACCACATATGGGAATGCAAAGCTCCAGGTATGGACCCCTAAATCAAGGAGGAGTGAGGCGGCATGGGGAAGAGTCCTCAAAAACCTGCTGCTCAGAGCTGAATGAACCCTGACCTTTCCTCTGTCTTGTCTGGGACAGCCAGAAAGAGAAGCCAATTGGATCATCAGCTCACTCTCTGGAACAGTAGGAATGCCCTTCAAGCTTTTCCTCATGTGCTCAAAGGAGGATGGTGTGAATAATGTGATGTGGAGATTCTCAAATAGGCTGGTGGGTGGGATCCCTCACTCTGGAGGTGGGTTCCATTCCTCTTCCAAAGCAAGCTGAACTCAACTCTGAATTGGTAAATGAACACAGGGCTCCCAGCACACAGCTGAGTTGCCCTCACTCTCCCACCATCATTTGTATAGCCTGTGTCTAGCTTTGGTATCCCTGAGTAATGCCTATAAGCATGGGCATACCTCTGCAGAGCTTAGGAATCTTTTTTTCCTGGCCTTATGCATTGCTGTGAGGAAAATTTGTAAGCAACTGGAAGGCTGTTCTCCAGGGGCTTTGTGCTGCCACTTACGGAAATTACCCAGGACATAAGCTGTATTTTTGAGAGGGTAACCTCTCCTCTAAATGACAGATTTAGCATCAGCTGGAGACCAGAAAACCTTAATGGGCCTTGGTGGACGCTGTACTTCTTGCATGTATAAAGGAAATGCAAACTCATGCCCTCATAATAGGTCTATTAAGCCCTGCAGTGCTTGCACACCAGTGGGTGCCCCTTTGGAGCTGTTGTCTATGGCTCAGAGTGATTTGCAGAAGTTGCATAGAAGAGGGTTGGGGGAGCAGGGTAGTACAAAGGGCAAAACTTCCATGGGGAATGAAGCCTCCTGGGCTCACAAGCCACAGGAATTCCTGGAAACTAAAGAAGATCAGTACCTCACCTCAGCAACCTCTGGGAGTTACACCTGAGTATTAGCAGAGGCTCTCCTGTGGTGATGACACACAGGCACATTTTCATGCTTGACTCACAGTTAGTATAGCACCACAAGCCAATGCTGCCCATGGTTACATGGAAATTCAGCAGGATTGAAAACACGTACAGCAGGAAAGAGAAATAGGCCAGAAGAGTTATTTCAAGCAGATGTTGGTGATAGCTGCTAGTAGGAACAGTAAGGTATCAAAAAGAAACAGATACATATATCTTCAGAATAAAAACAGCATCTGCACCTAATCAGGGTTTGGTGATTGCTAAATGGCTCTGTAAGCCAGAGAAAAGCTTTATGGACAGAAGATCAAGCAGTTGTTGTTTACACCTGAAGCTTGTGTACAAATAAAGCCATTGCTCTTTACTGCCAATCCTCCTCTAATCCGAGCCAGAGCAGCCTATGGAGCTGCATGACAGTGCTCCTTGCAATTGTTCCTTGCAGGTGTAGCTTTTATACATGTTTACCAACAGTCGTCCAGGTCAATTCACATGCTGAGTCCCATTTAATCCTACAAAGCAACATGTTAAGTGAAGCAGGGAGGGCATTATTCAGAAAGGGGAACTTTGGCATTGGATGGTAAAAGGAGAACATGGAGTTATTTTTTCTGGTTTGAATTGCCCTGCAGAGGAGTTCAGCTTTTTCCACTGAATGCCAAGGGACCCCAGGGAGACAGGCCACCATGGACAGAAGTTTCCTTGTGCTGCTGCCTCACTTGCCTTCCATTCGGCAGGCAGCAATTACAGTCCCACAGACTGACTGGATAATGAAAATGAAGCCTAAATTGTAAAACACTATAAAACATTAGGTCTAAAATCCAACCATTTTCTCCCCCTCCCCCCTTTTCTGTTCCTTTTATAAACCACCAGCACCATCTGTTTCTCCTGTATCTTCTTCCTTGCTGAGTGTGATGGATACATTCAACCTCCTTAACCAAACCAGCAGTAGCTTGGTATGCACTTCAAACAGTGTAAAGGCTTGAGCCATAACCAGGCCAAGAACTCCTCCAGGAAACCCACAAAGAAGCAGAATGATCCAATAATCATTGATGCATATGAGTTTGGAACACAAATCATGCAGTTATCACATGGATAGCATGTAGTTTTCTAAACCTCATTTATCAAGGAGAAAAGAAAGTTGTGGGTACAAGGAGTCTCATGCATACCTTTCCCATCGTACACGATTTGACTATAAGCCAATCATTTTATCCCATAAATATAAGGCTACATGACAGCTTACTTAAGTGAGCTTTCTTTGAGCTCTCCCTTCTAGGCTGAGTGGTTGCATGGTGGCAATCTCCCCTTGAGCTGGGACACCTCTCATGGCTGCTCCTCAAGGCAGAGAGACATTTCTACTAACAACAGATCTTTGGATGAGTCCAATTCGAGTTCTCTCTGAACTGCAGTTGGACTGCATGCCACAGTGACTTTCCCCTTGAGCTGGGATGTCTCTTAAGGTTTGGGAACCCTTACCTGAGACTGAGAGATCCTTCCTTACCCAAGGCGGAGCAACCCCTTACTTGCAACAGATCCTCGGTAAGTTATTATGGTATGCTAAATAGTGAAATCCTTGTAGTTAGTTCCTTTAGACATACACTATGGTCCAAGCCTGAGAATAAGATTGGATGTAGTCATACCTAGGAGTGGATACGCCATCAGGAATATAGAAAGCAAGGGAGGGACTGCTCTGAACCCCATGACTGAACAGGAGGGTGTCCCTTACCCTTTTGTATCTGTGGTCTCTGTGTGAATCATTATAGCTTAATTCCGTCTCGATTTTCCTTTGTGTGTTTCATTCATGTAGCAAGTAATAGAGTGAACCTTGCCATCAAACTAGCAATTTATAAAAGTCACACTTTTATAAATTCATATTAAAACCACTCTTGCTAATACCTTTGATGGTGATTCTCTGAGGATCCTAAATCAGGGTTCGTGACAAATTGGCGTAGTTGGCAGGATGGAAAGACATGGAAGAACAGCTAAAGGTGCCAAGGGGACATATAAAAGATGGAAAAGGAAAGGAATTATTTACAAAATGCTAGGCACCTTCCTAGAAGCTCCTTGACAGTTTAGGAAGAATAACAATAAAAAGGAACAGGACCTAAAGGAAAAAATAGAAGGCAGAAAGGCAGCTGAATTAATCCTCTCTGAAAAGTGAGAAGCTGCAGAAACAGTTACAGGAAGAAAAGGAAAAAAAAAAAAAAAAGAAAACACAAAACCAAAGTTAGGAGAAAAGGTTGATATTATGCTTCTGTGGATTAGGAAATTAATTGTATCCCCTAAAGAATGTGATGGAAACATTTGGGGTAACCCTGACAATAGGGAACTGGGGGAAGATGCTTCTTTGTTTCACACAAATCCCCCTGAATATGAGCCTAGACCCATCATTTAAGCAGAACAATCTGAAGGACCTCGGGGTGGTGCACCTCAATATATTGTACAAGTCACTCACTGGGATCTGTTACAATTGGCAATTTACAGGAAAGCTTTAACAGAAAGCCAGGTGAAACTGAAGCAAAGTATTTGTGGCAAGCCTGCCTAAGCAGTGGTGATTGAATAACACCAAGTAGAAATGAAGCGAACAGCTTTTGTGGTCCAGGAGTTTTCTTAAATCTAGGACCAGACGTGGCAAATGCATCCCATGCTACACCAGCAGGGTAGCATACCGAGCTGGGAGAATAATATTGTGGAGTGGGGCCAACCCTTTGTAACTCCACTCAGATTTCTAAACAAGCTCCCCACAGTCATCACAAAAGCTGCCTGCATACATAGAATCATAGAATAGTTAGGGTTGGAAAGGACCTTAAGATCACCTAGTTCTAACCCCCCTGCCATGGCAGGGACACCTCCCACTAAACCATGTCACCCAAGGCAATGTCCAACCTGGCCTTGAACACTGCACTGCCAGGGATGGAACATTAACAACTTCCCTGGGCAATCCATTCCAGTGCCTCACCACCCTTACAGTAAAGAATTTCTTCCTCATATCCAATCTAAA
>JAOEHX010043676.1:80688-102386 GCA_025448015.1 Bolborhynchus lineola | reverse complement strand
TGCTCTGAGGTCTCCACGCAGCCTTCTCTTCTCCAGGCTGAACAGCCCCAACTTTCTCAGCCTATCTTCATATGGGAGGTGAGCTAGAACTCCTCAGTAGAATACCTTGCTGTATGTCCGTTTGCTGTTAATGGTGGCTCTCCAACTAGGCTGAATAATTGTAAGGACTATGACTAATGTATGTAACCTGAAGGCAACAAAATGCTTGTGTTTCCTCGAAGTAAAATAGCACCATTCCAAAGAGCACTTTGGGATATTTTTCTGTCTAATATGAAAACAAAATGAGTTAGTTTTATAATAAAATCAGCAGCCAAATATATGCCAATATAATAGCAAATACAAACCCTTTGCCTTTTGCCTTCATTGTCAGATCCTGGTTGGCAGCAAGGAAGACTGCCTCAGTTTCGGGGAGTCACTAGCAGACACTGTGTGAGCTCCTCCACTGACTTGGATGATGAAGGGGTAACATTGCAGAACACACTGCAAACTGCAGATCTCTTGGGGACTCCCTTCGCCTGGTAGCTATTTAAATAAGAATGCTAAACTGCATGCACATCTATTATTTGAATAAAGGATCCCTCTCAGCATTTTTCGATGCAGAACTTCACACAACAGTGATATTCTCAACTTGACTTACAATGGAAAAAGCATTTGTAAAATGTTTTCTCCATAATAACTGACTCAAAGCATCTTTTGTCTCCTTTAACATCTCTCTCAGCAATTTATACGTAAGTATTATTTATCCTTTGTGTGCATTAGAGCTCACTTGCAGATTTTGGGAAGTGATGGTTGCTGGCAGCATCATTTCCAAGCTGTCTCTGTGCCTGGCACCTCAGGCCTGAAGAGCTGCTTTTTCCATTGTCACACTCCATCAAAGCAGGCTCTTTGCATGTTGTACTCTGAAATCCTTAACCAGGATACACCAAAGCAAAGTTACAAGTGCCACAGACTTCAGCTTTCTGGGATGAACTTGAGGAATGATGGTAAATAAGATTTACAAGTATTCCTCCCCGTATCACTATTTAAAGTGCTGCAGTTAGCTCAGTAATGAGTCCCTCTGTACTTGCCTGACAGCCACATTTATTGTTATCATACCCAACAGATTTTGCTTTCTTGTATGTTCACAGTTTTGAGTTCTCTCTTAGCACTCAGTTCCTGTTGTTATGTCTCAGTTTAAGGTTATAGACGCTTACTGCTCCAGTACCTCCACTCACATTCGGTTTATTGTTCTAGGAGCATTATTCTGTCACATGTGATATTATCCCTAATAAGTGATGTTCAAATAGCACTTGTGAAAAAAATACACTGCCAGCGAGATTAAAATGCAGTCATGCATTTGGAATACTGTTGGCTACACTATAGAAGTTACTGGACTGCAGTTATTACTGAGAAACTTTGCATTAACCTATTTCTGGTTACTTCAGCAATGCTTTGCTATAGGAAAGAGCTGGCACGCACGTTGCTAGGTACAGAAAGTCTGATCTACAGCACTCTGACAGAGTTTGCGCCCTCCTGCTGCTAAACCCTGCGCTGAGCAGCGTCTTACAGGGGGCATGTCTGGTACGTGAGTCACGTCTCGTGGTTTGTGTATTCATGATGATGGTTCCTGAGTCTGAATGCAGCTGTGAGCTGGAAGCTAAGGAATAACAGACAGCTTTATAGGTGGATACTTAGAGTGCCATGCCTATTATTTTCAGGTGCTTCCCATATAACAAAGTCCCACTGTGGATCTACTGCTCCTGAAGGAAGTCCTTCTCTACCTTGCTCCAGCTTATCCCAAGGGGCTCCAATTCCAGCTTCTGTCCACGCGGTGCAAGTTTTTTTAGTGCTTATGCTCCCCATATGTTATAAAGGTTATAAAATAAAGAGCCAGTGAAGGGTGACAGATTGCAAAAAGATAGACTGTCTGGATGCTCAATGCAAATTATCCACTATCTTGGCACATCCAACATGCGGGTCTTCTTCCTCCCCCTTTGAGAGAAGAACTCCTGTGAGCTGCTGAGCTGTTAGTCCTGAATACCAAATACTATCAAGATGGCTTTTAACATGTCACGCTTGGCTTCCTGACACATAATGAATCAGCAGGAAAGGAGATTTCTATAGGGAAGAAAGTGCATTATGAAAGGAAGGTTAATAAAAAGCATACACACGTTCTTCCTGTTTCTTAGCGGTTCAAGAAGTGAAACCACTGTAGAACTATGTTTGATTAAATATAGCCATAATGTAGGAACACACAAAAAAAGGGGAGGGGGAAATTGAAGCACAACAGAAATTCTGGGAAGTATTTTAATGGGTTTCTGTTCAGACACCTCCCGCTTTTCCTTATAATTTAAAATGAAAGCTGTGAACTGCTCCAACACACTCCCCTCCAGTGAGATCACAAATGGGTCTAAAAGCTGCTGCATCACAGCAGCAACATACTCCTCTTGCCATGCACCCTCTGCACAGCGGAGCTGGGCAGAATTACTGCTCTTTCACTGGGTGCTTGAAGAAGATAATCGAGCCTGGAGGAAGGTCCCTGATTCACAATGCTACTGCTGCTCTACCCTCTTTCTGTGAGCAGGGGCTCACACCTTTCTTCTCTTTCTTCCCTTCGGAAGAAAAGGCGGTAACAATGATCTTCTGATGTTGGTCCGTGCTGTCAGGACCCTGACCATCAGGAGCACGGGAAGGATAGCCAGCAAGAAGGCAGCTTAGAAGGCAAAGGGAAGTCATACAGTTGCCCAGGTTTCTTACAACACTCTGGCTAGTTCTGCCTTCTGTCATGGCTGGCGGCACTCAGTTTTCCACAAGATCTCTATCTTCCTCCTCCCCATCACCTGAAGCCTACACTGCTCTCTCACCTTCACTCAAGACCAGATGCCACCAATGGCTAAAATCCTGACCACTTTGTGGCTTCTTCCACCCAGAGCAAAACTTGTCCCTAAAATACCTCCTCACATTTAAATCTGATCATTTCACCCTTTCTGAATGCTCTCAGACATCCCCCTTTGTGAATTCATCCATTTTTAGGCTTCCTGTTTCTATTCCGAAGCTCTTAACACATATATGTACACTACAGAATGAAGCCATTCCCTATGCCCTGTGTGCCGCTCCTCTGCCCTGTTTTGACAGGTGAAGACCTGGTTTTTCAATAACAATGATGGCATCTCCCACATTAACCAGATAACTCAGCTAGACAGACAGAGCTGGAATATTTGGAAGAACCAAGGCCAGGTTCCTGTTTGCCTCTCCCTCCTTCCCTCTCTCGGATGGCCCCATGCAAACCCTTGCATCAGCCCTGCCCTTGGCTGCTTTACAAACCCACAAGCAGTGACTGGTCCTTTGTCCTATTGCCCTGCTGAGGAAGGACAGCGCCTCGCTTCCCACATCCCACTCCACCAACTGTTGACACCGGGATGCTGTTTCCATGGCGATGGTCAACTGGAAATGGCAGCCTTGTCCCTTCAATTTTCACTGCGTTGGTGTTGACAGAAGTAAAGGCCTTGTTCTGATTTCGCAGCTTGGCTGGAGGAGATTTTCATTGGATTTATCCTTTTGTATCCACACACAATTCAGCTTTGATTTTTCCAGCCCTGCACCTCCGCTCATTGGTTATGAAGGACAGATTTCCTTTGCCCCACTGCCAGGAATGCGGGTAGGAAGATCACCCTGCACATCCACCACTGCTTCATCACACTGCCTGAACTCTCATGTCTCTGTAAGGACTCATAAAGACACTTCATTCTTAACCATTCTTTTCAGACAAGTCTTTCTTCCCAAAGAAGACCCTTCCTTAAAGGTTTGCTCAGATGCCACGGGATGCACAGGCGGGAAGTACATAGCGTTCAGTTACCTGGAGAGGACCAGAAGGACACAACTCTTCTGAAGCTGCTTGGAGTGAGACTTCTGCAGCTCTTACTTACAGCTAATGCAATTCCTACTTAGAGCTACGTGAAGTTCAAGGCTGCTCACACAATAAAGACCAGAGCTGAAGCTAACTCTGGCAAACCATTCTCCTAAGCCACCAATGTGGTGACCTATAATGAAAAGCAAATTGCACTGGGGGGAGGTCTTGCCTTTGACAACATTAATCAGGACAAAGCTGCTGTCGCCGGCTGAGCCATTCCCATCACAGGACTCCAAATATCTGACCTGATTTGCTAAAAAGCCCAGCTGCTGAGCTCTGGAATTGTGTGTGGTGGTGCGAAGGTGCCTGGCAGCAACTGCGTTCCAGTGTCACCCGTGGTGGAACCTGATCAGAGGGAATGGTCCTACGCTGGGCAGCCCACGGGGAACAACCACAGCACTGACTGCTCCTCCAGCCACAGCTGCACTCCACCGGTGGGAGCTCCCTTCTCTATCTGCAGCTCACAGGCATTGATGCTCTGCCAGGATCAGATCCTGGCCAGCATCATCCCATCGGGATCGACACCCAGACATCACCACCCTGTCAGAACCGGCACCCAGCCATCGTCACCGCACTGGGACCGGCTCCCATCCAGTGTCATCCCTCCGGGATCGACACCGGGCACCGTCACGCTGCCAGGATTGGTACCCCGCCACCGCCATCCCGCCGGGATCCGCACCCGCGCGGCGGCCGCCAGGTGGCGCCATGGGATAAGGAACGCGCGCAGGTCCCGCCGCCCGCCGGCTCCGCGGCCGCGCAGGAACATCCCATGTTTGAGTTATTTTCCCCCCATTTTTTCTAGCAAAAGCCTCGCTTTTGGCGATTTGGGGAAAAAAGACAAATCTCCCTTAGCACAAGGGGAAGCGCAGCATTTCCGGCCCTCCCACCGGCCTTCCAGCCCCTCCCGGGCTCAGGGCTGCACCACGGGGTCTCTGGTTATAACCTTAGAGCATCCCAGGGGGATGCCAGGAAGAGAGGCCACAGCCTGAGTGGAGTCTGACTGTCAGCACAGCTGAATGCTAACACGGGAGGCAGAACACTAAGGAAGCACAGCAAACAAGGGCCGGTGTGCCCATGGCATCCTCAGGGAGGTTCTGCCATTGCTGCACCTGGTTCAGTACCCAACTTCCAGAGGGCACCGGTTTCACTCTCCTCAAGTTAATTCCCATCACTGCCAACAGTTCGGCTCATACTGGATTGCTGCCAACACTCGGATTCAGCTGCTGGGATTATCTCACTGTGGCATCTCCAGTTGCAAGACTCCACCGTGGTGAGAGCATGGGAATGGAGCAGGTGGCTGATCCTGGCTCCGCAGCGGATGCCAATGGGAGGTACACAAAGTCCAAGTGGGCACTGGGGCACCAGAACCTGTCCAAAACTGGACACCTGCATTACCAAACCCTAACTCTTTCACAGACTCTGAGCTACCATTTGCCCGGCCCTAGGCTGGTGCTGAGCTGGCAAACTTCAGTTCCACTTTATAGCTCTGACAAACAGGTTGGGGACCGGTAAAAACCATCCCACGTGGCAGTTTTGTGCAACTGATCTTTCAGTTTATAAACCCGAAACCTCAACCGCCATCACTGAAAACTGAATATAAATTTAAGTCAAGATGAAAATACCAACACTTGATTCGTCAGTTAATTCAAACTTTGCTCTGGGTTGCAGCATTTGAAGCCCTCTCCAGCTGTGACAACAGGGATGCAGTTCTGAGATCCCCGATGGCTGCATTTACACAGACTGAGCTGGTGACTCCAGGGGGACAGGACGGCCACCTATGCCCAAAGGTATTAAGTGTGCTTCCCCAGCTGTGGTGGCAGCAAGCGGTTTCCAGGCAGCAGAGGAATGAAGAAGAGCTTCTTCTTCCCCCCAAACGAAAGACAGTGCTTAATTATAGTGGACTTGAAACAAGGACTGCAGCGCAGCACCAGCTGTGAGCCTGTAACTCAGACTTTGCCAGCTGAGGGATGAGACAGCCAAAAGGGGATGATTTGGAGAAACCCCCGACATGAGCTGGCCGCAATTTGCTGATCATATGGAGTTCATATACAGAATTCTGCTGTGCTGGATTCTGCCACTGCGGTTTGATTTTACCACCAGATGCCTCTAAGGACATCTGCTAATCTGTTCAGAGAAATCTCAAAGCAAGACTGGAAGAGGGCACAAAAGGGGGGCAAAACGGAAAGCAATGCCAAATTGAGACACATTCTTCATAGCAGCCGTCCTGAAATGACTCACAGGTGTCTCGGACAATGTTCCTGTACAATTTCCATGTTTTATCACTGTTCACTTTGCACAAATGTCCTGAAAAGCTGCACACAGAGAGAAGCAATGCACACGATGACCCGGTTGATTCAGACAAGCAGTCAGGATGCTGCTGACATTCAGATTATCACAGGTCTGCCAGCAGAAGCAGCATGTTTCAGTGGAGGCTTTACAGCCCTCCATGTGCTCCCTAACCATGCTTACGACTCTCAGACATGGTGCCCCATCTCCTAGCCTGGAAGGAGAGGGGACTCATCCTGCTGGAGGTCATGAATCCAGAGCCCTTCCAGGCTCCTCTGCTTCAGTTTCAAGGATTGCGGAACTGAGGCCTGAGAAGCCACCAGTTACAGTGCAGACAGGACAATCAGGGGATCATGGATGTCCCAGCATGAATGCAGGTAACAAACACATCAGAACTAAACCAGAAACCCAAAGCCATGAAAACTGAAGTCAAGCTGATCAGTTCATTACGCACAGACTCAGTTGGAGATGCTGATGAAACCCCAAATCCCCGGAGCATCTGCATCAACTATTTACCTTCCATGGATGTTCAAATGGGTTGATTTCAGTCTCTTAATTAGCTCACAGAGCAGCTCTGTTAGGACACGTTAATGGTGTTTCCATGAAGCTCTCAGAGCTCTATGGCCACTCTGAGAAGATACCTTCTCATCCACAACCATCAGCACAAGCACAGTCACAGCATTAGGAAAAACCACCTCTGCAGAGGTCTCCTTCAAGCCAGGACAGGAGCAGCCGCCTCCCAGCACCCCAGACCTCAGCACACTGCTCTGTGCATGGAGGTGACACAGCCCGGTACCCGGGTCCTGTGCCTGTCCCAGATGCCTGGTGAAGCCTGGGCTGACTTTGGGATGATGCAGCAGGGAAGGAAGAAGGAGCAGAGTGAGTTACGGATGCGGGAAATGTGAGCAAAGCCCCGCTCATCCCAGGCAGGGTCTCTGCATTTCAGGAAAAGCAGTCTGATGTATCTGTCTGGCTCGGGCTCTCAGACCGATGCCTCTCTCTCTGCCAGCCATCTGCCACATCACTTTCAGTTCTCCAGGCACACACGGCCAACAGAACATGCTCTCAGCCTTTGGCTGCCGCATCACAGACGCTCCGTTAGCCCAGACTCTGATACAAAAGCTTTAATACCTGACAGAGGTCAAAAGCTTTAATAATCTGACTCTGGTCCAGGCTGAGGAGGACTTGAACAAACAGCACTTGTAGTCAGCCAGTTGAGACCTGGATACTGTCCTCTACATAATGGGAATCAGCTTCTCCCAGTTCGGAATGAAACAGGATGCTCAAACCTCCCTGTGGGTACAGCATTTACACACACATCCCCCCCCCGGCTGTATCAGCACTAACTTGTCTGAAACATGACATCCTTATTAAAAACAGCAACCAAGAAAACCAGAGAACCACCAAAACCCTCTCACAGCTTCCAAGCCCAGAGGAATACAACCAGGAGGACCCCAACAACGCAGAGGCAAAAGGGTGAGACTCTCGCTTCCCCAGTGACACCATGCCCAATGCTTTGATTAAGTCACTGACAAATCTGCTTTAGGGCAGAGAAATTTGGAAACATCAGGCAATCAAACTGAGAAGACTGTGAAAGAATGTGATTAATGCAAAAATGTGATGAAACTAATGTGCTTGGCTACAGAATTTAATGGCACACGCAATACTGGAACCGAATCTGATGGCTTCTTGGCGAGCAGTGCCCCCCTGTGCTCCCCAAACACGGTTATCCATGTCCTCTTTGTTTTCGAGGTCTGAGCAGAATCCAAAGCTTTTATTTGAGCTCCATTTCTAAGGATGCGTTTCCCAGGATATGTACCCATAAACAGAGACGTGCACATGCATATATACTCTGAATAATTGCGCAGAATTTCACTCTTCCCTCCTGAGACATAAAAGAGCCAAGTGTTATTAAATTTATGGGGAGTTCGTTGCAGTTTTCACATCATTTTCTTGATGCACTGCAGATTTTTTAACAGGCTGCCACTTCCCCTCCTGTTTAATGGTAAGGTACTTGTCCAGTCTCAGCTACACCTTCAGCATCCGGGAGCTCTGTCTAAGGTTATTGGTCCTGGGGGCAATATTCTGTTTAGCAAACGTGTCATGCTCCCTCTTCTCTTCTGCACCCCCCCAGCTCTACATGGAAAAGGACTACACGGGGCTGCAGAGCTCAGGATGCAACGAAGGAGTGGTGCAAACCTGGATCACTAACGCTGTGCTCAGCACGACGTGACACTGATCCCCCTCTGACGGTTGAGACTTCGCGGCTCTGACCTCTCATTACAGAGTGCTGGGTGTGACACCAGCATCTGGCTGGGGCAGGGGTGAGGGTGAAAAGCAGACCTGGGCTTTGTTGCCTCAGATGCAAGCACCTGGATTGGGTATTGTGGCTCTTGTGGTTAATTTTCTCCTCCTTACAGACCCACATTGTGCCAAACCTTTCTTTCATTGCAAAAAGATGTTTGCATGCACACTGGGACCTGATCTCCAGGGGAAGACACACAATGGAGCTGTGATGTGAAGGAAAACACAGCCCAAGGCAGACGCACAGAGGTCTGTTTGCAGAGCAAACCTCCTCATCACTCCACACACCTAAGTGGCTTTCTCACTGCACTGCAAAGAGGAGCAGTAAATGACACCTACCCTGAAACACGCAGCTCCAGAGAGTCCACCTAAGCAACAGCAACCCCCTCCTATCCGACACAAAGATGGAGTGCCCTACCTAATAACGCAAAGGCTCCCTGCAGATAAGCATGCGCTTACAAAAGGCATTGAAGGCACCAGACCATAGGTACAGTTTTCATACAGTGTGTGGAAGGGACTTTTGGAACACGTCCCATTTCGGGCCAGTTTGGGCAGCCCTCAGACCATGCACCCCAGAAGCGTTGAATACTGAGAAGAAAGACAGCGCACGCAGATGCAAGGTGAGTTTGACAAATGACTCCTTCACAGCACAGTTGGTGGCAGCGAGAGACATCGTACTCGAACCCTTCACAAAGCCAAAGAGCAAAAAGGCCTCCCAAAGATACTCACACATCGGCTTGAGCTGCCCGATGAGCTCCTCTTTTGTCCACTTTGCCCATTCCTTCTTGTCTGTGTTTATGGAGCACAGGATGGGGCCGCACGGCTTCCCGCAGTCCTCGATGGCAGGGACGTTCAGGTAGTGCACCAACACGATGTCTGGGTTCTGCAGAGAGAGCACAGCAAAACTTACACCACTGGGCCTCCCTCTGCATTTATCTTCCTAATTAGAACTAGGAAAGTCTCATAATGCTCTCCCAAAACCTAACATAAAGCACCGTAATTAGGTCCCAGCATGGACCAGGTCTCCCCAAGATCAGAGCTGCTCTTTAAGAGGAGGCACAGCAGAGTTTGCACACAGCTTCCTCCCACCCTAAGTGCCCTTTGCTTGCAAATCCCTTGCTCCCCTTGTGCGCTCAGGGTGAACCTTTCCTCCAGCCCATAAAACAGTGAATGCCTGCACGAGGCCTGCAATCAGCAGTTGCAACAAACACCAGGTAATTTGCTTTGGTTTAAGTGACCTGAAGTCTGTTTGAGCCAATGCTTTTGTCAGCTCTGGTCCACATAAAGCTACTTTGAACATGTGGGAATTCACCCTGGAGCATCAGCAACAGCCACGCTTTGCTTATAACGGCAGAAAGAGGGAGGGAAGAGTCAAGGAGGCTCAGTGTGCCCCAAGGATGGGCTCCATCCACACGAGCCCCACGTTCCTTGTCTTGTGAAGATCTTGCAGCTTTGCAACGAAAGCAGCAAGCTGCAGAAGGTCAGGGCTGGAAGAGACTGTGTCCTTTGCTGCAGAAGTGCTGCAGAACAACTGCAAGGCTCCTGCAGGGCTCTGTAATGCTCCCCTCTCCCCCCATGCATCGTTGTCCGGGGCCCGAGACAGGGATGGAGATGGCTTTGACGCACTGCGGCGCCGTCCCACTGACACAGCCGCCTCAAGTCGGGAGCTGAGCAGTGTGCTACCACCCCGTGAGTAAATGAATCATCTTAACAACAGCAACAGCAACAACCCGGCTACTTTCTCCAACAGCATCCCAGCGAGATCGTACGATAGATAATAACGAGATGGAGAAGCTGATTTCTCTCCCTTAAGTCATTTACTCCGAAGTTCACAAACTTAATGACTGCTTTGGAATTATTTATAAAAATAAATAGGATAATGGTGTAATTAAAACCCTAATGTTTCATTAATGCTGCTAGAGCCCTGTTCTGAGTGGGAGAAGGAACACCAGCCATCACTCATTTGCAAAGGTTGTGCTAATGGGAGTGCTTGCTTATGAAACCCGCAGGGGGCTGGAGCAGCCCATGGACACTTGCCCTAAAGGAAGAGCAGTGGAAGACAACTTCCAACAGGTAAAACACACAGCTCTGAGAGCGCCCTCCCTCATTCTGCACCCCCCTGCACGCTGCATCCGGATGCGCCCCTCTATCTGGGGAAGCTGTCTTTAAATGAGGAAGATATGCAAGCAGAAACTTGCATTTTCCCCCTTTTACTGATGCAAACTGCAAGTGGGCGATTTTCGGCGCAGATCCTGAGATTGCAGCATCTCACAGAAGACAAACGTTGCATTGCACAGGGAAGAGGCAAAGAAACCCAGTAAGGAACTGCTAACAACCTATTTTAGAGTAGTACTGGAAAGTGCTAAAGCAAAGCAAACCATCAGATCTAGTCTCAAGATTCTCCTTTCATCTTCAATTCTTATGCGTTCAAAACCTTCCGTTTCACAGCGCACATCTGCTCCGGATGAGAGACAACTTGAGAAGGACACATTAAAACACCTTATCTTCTCTTTCCACCCCAAATCCTCTGGTCACCACACATATGGTGCCACGTTTTCTTTCTGCTGATCTGCAGATGCTGCTTCCTTCGGCTCGGATTAACTGTGCTCTTCACAGCCTGATAGGGCCTGATTGTCGCCAGCAAGTGAGGGCAATGGGGCTTCCTGGCTTCATCGCAGCAGCAGCGAATGGATCAGCAGCAGCAGCAGATTGGCACTGGAGTCTGTACTTCTTATGGACAAAAGCATGTAAAATAAACTCAAAACCAAGAGGTTTGCTCCTGATATCTACATCTAGAAGCCGACCTCAGATTGACAAATCTCACGAACACCAATCTACCTGGAGAACTTAAATGTTTTGACACAAATAAAGAGAATATGCATGCTTTGGAAAGCTCTACAGCAGCAGAGAATCACTATTTCCTGTTGGAGACCTACCAGCAGAACAACAGAAATGTGAAAGACTGAAACAAGACATTACAAATGTAACTTCCATGTGGGATATGAGCCAGGACAGTGGACAGAAGTCCTACATGGAGCCCTGGAGCGGGATGAATACAGCTCTGGAACTGTGCCCATTGGAAAGCCACCCACCACCTCAGTGCCCAGAGCATCTGCAGAGCTGGAGATGCTGCTGCCTATCCCTGTCCAGGCTCCTGGGCACGCTGCACCCCAGCAGTCTCCTTAGGGTGGTGGAGGGATTTGTTCCACTGTCCCCAGGGCTGTAGGATAAGCAGGAGATGCTGCAACAAGTGGCTAAAAGGCACACAAAGCTGTTAGCTTTGATAAAGCAAAATGCAGCTGCAACATCTGCCTGACTCTTGTTTGCAGCTTCATCAGCACTAAGTGGTCAATAAATCAGCCTGGCACTGTGTTACGTTTCTTCCATGGCTTAACCATTAATCTAATACCAGTTCTCATGAAAAATGAAGGAGAAAAACTATGTGATAGTGAAAGAAAATGTATACATTACCCTGAGAGCAATAACAGCACGTAACGGGGCTGCAGACCTGCCTCCCAGCATGACTGCTGGAGCAGCGGTGCAGCCTCCCTGGGCTACCCACTCCTCGCTATTTAAATTAACCAAGTAAATCAGGTATTGTTTGTTCCACCAGCCCACCCCGTGCTTCTGCCTTTCACATCAGCAGAAACACAAAGCTGAAAATAGCCAGGCTGGCAGGCGGGGAGGGCAGGATGCAAAGCAAAGCACAGCCTGATGAGCACTGGGATGCAGGAATGGCAGGTACCCCCAGCACTGGGATGCAGGAATGGCTGGTATCACCAGTGCTGGGATGTCGGAACGGCAGGTACCACCAGCACTGGGATGCAGGAATGGCTGGTATCACCAGTGCTGGGATGCAGGAATGGCAGGTACCCCCAGCACTGGGATGCAGGAATGGCTGGTATCACCAGTGCTGGGATGCAGGAATGGCTGGTACCACCAGCACTGGGATGCAGGAATGGCAGGTACCCCCAGCACTGGGATGCAGGAATGGCTGGTACCACCAGCACTGGGATGCAGGAATGGCTGGTATCACCAGCACTGGGATGCAGGAATGGCTGGTATCACCAGCACTGGGATGCAGGAATGGCTGGTATCACCAGTGCTGGGATGCAGGAATGGCTGGTACCACCAAGCCACAGGGAAACAAACCTTCCTCTCGTTGCAGCAACTGCCTTCTGCTTGCTTGTAACTACCCAAAGTGAGTCCCTGACATGAGGGAAGTCTCCCTTCTCAGACAGCAGAATAATCACA
This sequence comes from Bolborhynchus lineola, assembly GCA_025448015.1. Lineage (NCBI taxonomy): Eukaryota > Metazoa > Chordata > Aves > Psittaciformes > Psittacidae > Bolborhynchus > Bolborhynchus lineola. The sequence goes on along the minus strand of JAOEHX010043676.1, from coordinate 89,653 downwards.
AGCCCCTTCTCTCTTCTTGCTGTCCCCACACCAAAGCAGGCTTTTTAGTTCCTAAAGGCAAAAAATCAAACGCCATTCCTGGCCAGCTTTCAGCTGCTCAGCAATGCCGATCAGCTCAAGGCTAGAGCTCGCTGACAGGGGCTTCCAAATCACTGACAACCACAGCTCAAGACATTTTACTTGGACAAAAACCACCTCTGAACTGAAAGTTTTGCATTCGTGCTCCCTGCTGGAAGACTGAAAGGCAATAAATCATCCTCAGGGACTATGAGCATTCATGAATCTAATCCCAGCCACCCTGCAAGGAAATTGCCCACAAATACAGCCCTGGGAGCCACTGTGCTGTGCATCCAGTTGCCCTGGCCCTCACTGGGTACCCATCTCATTTCTGTTGTGTGCGAAGTACCACACATCATCAAACCACGGTGAAATCACCAAGGAAAAGGGCAGAAGGGGCAGAGGCAGCTCCTGTACCCCCCTCCCTTTCCTTTCACCCCCAAATTATAAAACCAATCTTTCTTTCCTGTTCATTCATGAGGTTTACTTTGTATTCCTCAAACCATCCCAAAGGTTGAGAAGGAATCTCAGCTTCCTGAGGATGTAATTCACATCCATCACTGTGGGGTGACTGGATTAATATCCGGCAGATTATCACCCAGAAGAAGATAATACAAGAAGGTTGCTGTGGCTTTGAGAGGCTGCAGGGATGCTTCAGTACCCACAGGTAATGCAGAGACAGGTACTCACAGTGCCTGTGTATCATCTATGTATTATTTAAGAACAAACCGAGGAATGAAACCATTCCCAGACATACGGAGGATGAGAGAATTTCCTGCTATTTATAGCAGGTTCTCTGGAGGGTTTCCTCTGGATTTTTAATGGTTTGAGAGCGGAGCCTGGCATAGCTGAAGTACAAAGCACAAATACACAGCCCAGACATGGAATTAATGGGATTTTTTTCTTTCCTAGGGACTAAATGCTAGCTTTGGGCAAGATTTAACCTGGTTACATCAGCACCCGGATATCCAGCAGCAGTTACCAGATGTCATCCCCCTTGTCTGGGTGCAGGAACATCAGGTCCCCTCCGGGGCTGTGGCTGTCCCCTCCATCTTCGCTGTCACTGCATGCCAGCCATGTCTGGAGGCACAGTATGGGTACCACGTGCGTCTCCAAACCCCATGCCCACAACTCCAAACCAAGCAATTTTCCCAAAGGTTTGGGCTGAAAATCCATATGCTTCTCCCAGTAACAAACTCTCCTTGTTGCACCCCTATGACACCACCGACACAGTCAGATCCCCATTACTCCTTGGGAGCACTGCTCTCAGGTCCCTAACAGCCAGCCTGCAAAAAGCATCCTTGGCTAAGATGCTGATTTGTCCTCCATGTGCTGGCAGCAACATCTGAATACAAAGAGGAGCAAGAGCCCCATCCTGAGCATCTTCTCCTTGAGGCTTGCAGAAGCATCGCCACTGGCAGACCTCCAGCACAGCCAAAGGCAGAGGATGCTGCTCTGGACAATCTTAGAAGGCAGCAGGAGAGCAGAAACTGGCCTGAAGTCTTTTGCTCCCACTTAAAAGAAAGGTCCCAGGTGATGCTCAGGGTTTAGCAACACAGGAGGTTTGGCCTGAATTGCCCAGGACAATCCCAGAAACAAGCAGAGTCCAGGGAAAAGTCATGAGGTCTCTGAATAAGCTCTTGTTTGCAGGTGAGCCTGGCAGCAACCCCACGGGGTTACAAACAGCACATGGATCAGCCCAGTCAGCATCAGGCAGCATTTAAATAGTGCGAGCAGCAAAGTAAGACTGTCTTGATATAGAACAAATACCAAATGCTTACTAATACATCATCAAACATGATATATTTGAAGACATTTTCTATACAAAGAGCTGTCTCTGAATACTCCTGGGGATCATGTTTATTTAGCGTGCACTTTGAAAGACACCCAAAAATACAGCACTGTAATTCCTGGCCTCCTTCGTTCCAAGGAGGAATTCACATCCAAGTTGTTTATTACCTTTCCTAGCAATACCTCTTGTGCTAATAAAAGGTGTAACAGAAGGACAACAGTGCACAACTAGAAGCGTGCAGCAAAGCAAAACAAAAGGCACTTCCCTCTCACGCAGGTATTTATTATTCTTCTGGACAATGGAGGTTTCTTCTCATCTGTGTCGCTGCGCCCAGCTGGAAGCTTTAACTTACCCAGGCAGCTGACGGGGACAAGTTAATTCTGGCATGAGCTGGGACTGCTCGTGCTTATCTAGAAACACCCAGTGGAAACAGTGGCGCTGATGCACAGGTCCCATGTCCTGGTGCCTGGGGACAGAAATGCAGTAGGGAAGTCTCTTGCCCTGCTTATTGCTCTGGAGCATCGAACCCACTGGAGAGCACAACAGCATTTGGTTGAGAAGGGCTCGGGGAGACCCAAGTCCTGGACACACAGCGTCAGTAACACTCTGCACAGGGGGCACTGAGCAGCTCAGCTCCAGGCTACAAAACACAGAGCAAAGAGAGGGGCTGAAGGATCAAAAGCTGCTCTTCCCTGTTTCCCAGCCACGGTTCTGACTGCTCACTCAACCCTTTGTGGCTGTGCATCTGTATTCTTGAAAGACCAGCCTGAGACTCCAGTAGCTGTTGAACAGCCACAGAAGGTGCCTGGGCAGCTGCTTGAGTCAGTTTAATTACCAAAGCTATGCCATTGCTCATGCATAAAAGCATAACCATGATAAAAGCACGCAGAGAAAACTTAAAGACAGCAACTGCCCTCCTTCACCTCGCTTAGATACATCCTTTTGTAACACACCGCGCTCATGAAAGCCACACAACACAGCAATGGATGTGTTTAACCTGGCTGCCAGCATCGATTGCCATGGCAATCACCAAAGCACCTCCTCCTCCTTTCTGTCACTCACTCTCTCTGTTGGCCAAACCTTGCCCAAGTTTTACAACTCTTTCTGCAAAAGCCTCGGCGATGACTCCGAGGATAAAGCAAAGGTCTCTTTGGGTTTGAATTTGAGTTACTCTTCCTGACAAATGAGGCTTCCTACATGCATACACACTTCTGGCTGTACTGTGCATGTACTGCTGCTCCAACTCTCCACCTTTGAAGACTGACACTTACACAATGCTTCCATTTAATGAAAACCTGCATACAGCAACCGCTTCCAGGACAGTGCAATTTCTTCTGCATGGAAAGTGGTATAGAGGAGACCACCTTATACTTCAGAGTGTCCTACACTTGAATTAGGCTTTTCATTTTCAGAACATCTCAAAGGATTTCCTAACAGAGACAAAGTTATACACAGCTGTTACTTGATTTAACAGCAAAACAGTTTCTTCTAGGGGAAAACAAAGCAAATGCTTGACAGTGCACACGGTGTCAGTAAGGAACCTCGTGGCCACCAAAGCTGCAGAGTTCTGCCCTGCACTTGCATTAGCAGTTCAAAACTACACGATGCTACCCATGCAAACACAAAGCAGTGTCAGATTAGCACACAGACATGGCGGTATGGAGGTCCTGAGTATGATGCAGTGGTGCCAGCCTCCCTGCAGCCTGCCACTCCGCAGGATCTGCCACCACATTCAGATGACTCTCCCCCATTAAGTGCAAGCCAGAGATCCCTCAGCTGACATCTGCCTCATTCTGAAGCACAGAAACCCCCTCGCTCTTGCTGCTTTTATCACAACCTTTACATGGGAATTCTGCCATCGCACTTCAAACAGGCTCAGAGCTAAGCCTGGAACACTTCTGTCCCCATTGCCTTCCAGAAATGCCAGCACTCTCAAGCATGCCCCAAGTGGCTTCTATCCTTTCCCAGCTCATCCAAGCCAGAGATGCAACAATAGCTGGTCTGGAAGAAGAAGAAATTCTAATTTCAAAGCTCCGCTGACATTCACCAAGCGCTTTCAAAGCTTGAACCAACAGAATGCACTGCTTCAGCTGCGGGTCTGAACGCAGATGGTGCGAGTTTCGTCTCTCATCTGCTGATGGCCCAGTTTGCCTCCGTAGCACTATTAACTTTTAAATACGAATGCACTTTGTGAATCAGGATCAGTCCAATATGTACCCGAAGATACCTCAACTTTTCATATTTTTAATTGGAATTGTTGTAGCTGGACCAAGCAACGGGAAGCTGACATTTCCAAATGCCACGTGAGAAAACCCCGGCAGAACGCACCCAGAGCTCTTGATAAGCTCTCCCTCCAGAGACACGCTGTCCCTTGGTGCTGTTTGGAAAGCTTCATCAAGCTCTAAGCTATTTTGGTATGTATGTAAATGAGTTAAAATCATTTGGAAGCTGATTGCCCCTCAAAGCTCATGTACAGTCCCTATAGCAGCAGCATCCAGGAGCGGAGGATGCAGGGCTAAGGAAGCGTCCATGGCTTTGCATGGGCATGAGAGATGGAGCAGAGCAGCAGCTTGGTGTTTCACAGGGGGCTGCTGGCCCACACAAGGCCCAACCAGAGAAGGAGCTTTCTCAGGTGGTGGCAGCTCCTGCAGCATCCCAGGGGCTGGAGCTCTGCCCGGCCAGCAGCCACGCACAGTGCAGGACTCTCCATCCCTCACTATTCACATACAACCACGCTCTTCCTGTTACTTGACCCCCCCTTGTTTCTGGCTGGCATCTGCACCAGGGGAAAGGCTTTGACAAGTCTGATGGGATGTGCTGCCCCTCGCAGCACGTTCCACTCCTTCCCTGACGCAGTGCTCACCAGCCTTGGCCCCTTCCCGTCATCTGCACAGCAAGTGTGGAGACTGGGGCTGCAGGTGCCTGCAAAGGATGCAAGCACGACCTTGCTGCCTGCCTGGAGGAACAGGAGAGAAATGCTATTTAATGTTCCATGCAGCTTATATGGTATGTGATAAGCCAACAAGTCCTTTTTATTTTCACTCTTTGCTCTTGCTCCAAGGGCTTTGTCATTTATAGCTTCTTTAAATTTGTTACTTTTGATATCAGTGACTGGTAATACAATTCCCAGAGGAAGAACATCAATAACCTTCAAAACACTTTCATAATGTTGGCTTTGATAGTCTTGCAACATTTCTGTTCCTATGGCATAACCCTTATGACACTGCCATATAGCATCCAGGTTAGTCACTGCAGGCTTTGTTGTGCCTGAATAACCTTTACAGACAAGAGTAACCCCCAGTGCCAGCGAATCCAAAGTTCTCCTCTTTGCTACACGGTCCAGAGCCCAACTGTACCTTGTGTGAGGCTCCAACTAAAGGCGCACAGGGAGGCCAGCAGCACCGGGGCTGTCCCCAGGGCACAGGAACCACAGATCCCCCAAAGTGTCACGTCAAGGACATGCAGGGCTCTTCCATGCTCACTCCAGGCTGGCTTTTACTCATTAGGCATGGTGTCCTAGAAGTGAGTCACAGCGGCCAGCTGGGACCTGATGCAGCATTTGAAACATCGAATCCTAAGGCAAAACAAGGATCAGGCTTGAACTTCTTCTGAACTGCAAGGAAAAGATTACTGAGACACCCTCATTTCTTCTTCACTTTCACTCAGAAGCCTCAGATTTCCCCAGACAGAGGAGATTAACAAACAGAGATTAGCATCTAAGAGCTCCTGCTGTAGGCTGGTAGGCTGAGCCCAGCTCTCCGGGCCTCCTGTCTACGTTATTTCTAGACTCCCAAGCAGACGCCTTGAAATCTTAAAAGGAAACATGAACCCCACCAATGCTGCTGTATGGCTCAGAGGGGCCATGAGAGCAGAGTTATCTCCTTATCGAACCTTTCCAAGGACCCCAAGTCCTTTTGGACTATATAGGCTTTCAGGTTTCTTTTGAGGAGCTCTATTTAACAATCAGACTTTGGTTCCCTATGTCCCATAAGAGCACAAACACAGAACCACTCCCAGGGTGGAGAAACAACTCTGAATTCAAAGGAGAAGCCCACATTCCTTCCTGGCCCCTTTTTGCCCTCAATCAGGGCTCTCTTTCCCAGGTGCCTCTTCCATACACTGTGAGAAGAGAATGGTAAACTGGCACAACGAGCCCATCCTGCCTCAAACTCCCAGGGTAGAACAAGCAACCTGGCTGCTAACTGACTCGAAGTATTGTGATGAGCAGAAGGGCTGCTCCAGCCTGGCTAAAGCAGAGCAAACTGCCCTTCAGCCTAATCCATCAGCCTCAAACCCAGTGCAGGGGAGCAGGCTGGTGATTTCCCAGCACATGACAGGGCACCGATAACCTCCGAAGCTGTGTTATTTAGGCAGAAGAAGGTGAGCTTTGTTCAGCCCTTGGCTTCAGGCTGAGCAGATGACAGATGCCAACGCTGCATCCAATCAGATTTTTAAGCAGTGAGAGCGGATCCATCCGGTGAGTGGAGAGATGGCACATGTGAGCTGCAGCTTCTTTGGCAACTCCATGGCTGTGGCTCAGCCTCTTCCTTTGGAGATTCTCCCCCATCTTATTTCACACAATGCTCTAATAAACAATAGAGGAGCTGTGGAGATGCCTTCTGAAGAACATAACAAGCAGCAATGCATCTGCTGCTATATACAGAAATTCTCCCTTTGCCTTTTCTTTCCAAGTTTACTCACCAAAGTGTCTATGAAGTGGAGATGGTTTGGAAATGGAGCGCTGCTGCCTGTGGTGCGCACTCCCATTATCAAGAGAAAAGAACACACAATGCCCATAACATTGCACACTTCAGAGAATATGAAAAGGCAGGGAAGCCTCTGAATTCCAGCGACAGATGCAGCCTATTGCACACAGCAAGTCATTACTCATTTTACCCATCAGCTACTTGACCCAGCTACGTACACCGTATCTTCTGAGACATCCCAAAAAAGCAGCAGCAGTCGGAACATGCAGTGCCAGACACGGGAATAATTAAAGTTTAACACGAGTGCTTTTAAGTTTGTAAATGCTGGGGGAAGCGAGCACACATCAAAGGGGGGTTTTCAGCTCAGGCACCGATGCATCTAAAGTAGCATCTAAGAAATAGGTAACACCAAGGAACGAACAGCTTATGAGAAGAGCCCTTGAAGCTCCAGGAACAGCAATATTCTGCATTACCAGCCCCATAGTGCTCTGTGCATTTCCTGCTTCCATAGTTTTCCTGGCTGCCCAGAACATGGGAGAGGAATGGAGCCCCTACTCTTATTGGGCTTTATAGAAGGATACACCGGTTTTTCTTCTTCAGCTTGCACATCTCAGATCTTGAACTCAATCAGTGCTTCTCACACATAGTTATAACCTTTTCACTACTATAAAGAGTTATTAGTGTTATTAATTAGTATTCATAGTTAGAAATGCCTCCCCTGCAAGTGCAGGACACAGGAGAAACAGAACATCATGATTTGGTGCTGCCATGAGGGAAGTCACTGCTCCACAGGCGCGCACGGTCCCAGCAGTAACTGCTGGTGAACACCGGGTGAGTGTCTGCAGCCAGTTTCTGGCTGTTGTTCAACATGGATATAGGTCACTTATCAACATGAAGCACCTCAAGAGATATAAAAGCAAGAGAATTGATCTGAGTGTTGAATGTGCCACATATTTCTGCAGATAAGATTATTTCTGAGAGGAATATTGACTGTGTTCCTCTGCGCCTCCCTCAGGGATGCTCTGGACACTCACAGTGAAGCGTTTTCTCTTTTGCTCCACTTCCCATTCCCTTTCACTGGGACAAATTGTACCAGTTCAACTCCACTAAACTCCTGTTTAAAAGTACAGTTATACCCCATGTTTTAAGGGATAGAATTCATCAAAAGGCTTTTGCAGTTATCTTCATAGCATGACCTACCTTGAGCTACCTGGTGCTGTGCTTTGTCAGAAAGTGCCAATAATTAGCATCTGTACATCCTGCATAGGTTTTTCATCTGGGAACATTTTTCTTTCACCAGCAAAGACTTTCTTTAGAGGCAGAAATCCTGCCCAGATGCCTCCTGTTTGCTGCTAGATATGAATGTCTTCACCCATCCAGCCACACATCATTGCTCTCTATTACCAGAATGAAGACTTGGTGCCCACTCAGCAACAGCGTGATTTGGGGTGGCTGCGGTTGCGCCTCTTTGCACATAGTTCAATGGGGAAAATTTGCACCTTGGCAGAGACACAGGAGCTGTGCCTGCTTTACCCCATGCATCCGGAACGCTCCTGCTCCCAGCAGGTACGTTCCTGTCACCTACCTCGGCTGCGGAGCGCAGGAGCCAGCAGAAGCATCATCTACAGCAGGAGCTGAAGCCACTGGGATTCCCCGAGTTATTGCCTGCTCATTCTCAGAACAGATCCACAGAGCAGACACTGTGCACAAGTGGCTGCTCTCCCCCAGCCTGCCCAGACCGTGGCACCGGCTTCACTGGCACCACCAGCCATCTGGAGCAGTCCCACCAGCATCCTCACCCTTCTGCTTCCACCCCATGACAGATGCAGAGCAGCAGAAGAGCAAAGGGGATTCTGTTCTCTACACATGCAAAAGCTGATTGTGTTATTCCTAAACCCTGGGACTGGAGGAGCAGCGCTGCCCATCTCAAGGCTACTGAAGATGCTATGATACTAAAGCACAAAGGAGACCACATCCCGCTCTGCCAGCTTGAAGGGCAGGTACTGCACATGGTACGTGCTGTCTGCCTGCCACATAAGGGAGTATTAAAGAAACCTGTGAAGGAATACATAATGAGACTACAAACAGCAAAAGCTGTGTGGGTGAATGCAGAGATACCCTGCGGAGTCACCCTTTGGCTCTGCATTAGGAACACGGCATCCCTCTCTTTAGGCAGAGAATGTCTAATGACGAGAAGAACCCCTGCACAGCCGGAGGAGACCCTCCATCACACAGAGCTTGAATTCTGTCTTCTCCAGGCTTCCTGATGCTTTGGCATCACGTCGGAAACATTTCAACTGACTCAGTATTGCAAGAACCTGGAAAACATCCACAAAATCTTCCCTCCTGTCTTGCACAGAGCATTTGGAAAGGACCAGAACAACCACCACACCTGAGGAAATGAAAGCCA